>JABUQX010053495.1:0-27500 GCA_015478945.1 Trachelipus rathkii
CCTGCACATCTAACTCTATCCACTCGTATGCCGATGACTCGACCCTTCATTCTTCAACTCATTTCCATTCTGCTCCTTCTTTTACTTCTAGAATTGCCTCTCGTCTTAATCTTCCGATTCTATTCTCGCAGATCTGGATAGAATTTCCGGGTGGGGTCGTCTCAACCTTGTGAAATTTAATTCTTTAAAAAACTCAACTTCTACAAATCTCCCTCTCTAAAACACCTTCCAACTTTCCTATCTCTTTCGACTTGTCTCTTCTCCCTCCTGTTGACAATATAAACATCCTTGGCCTTAACAAAAAATGTCTTGGAAACCTCACACATCACAACGGTTGCTAGCGGCCTCAAAGAAACTGGGAATTCTGTTTAGATTTCAGAGATTCTTTTTTTTCTTCTTCTCAGTTACTCCAGCCATACAAGGCCTCATCCGCCTTTGCACGGAGTACTGCTTTCATATCTGGGGGGCTCTGGATTCACCCGGTTGGACAGGGTCGAGTCAAAGCCAAAAGACTTATAAACTGTTCCGTGCTTCTTTCCACTTCACTTGACCTCTATCTTTGCGGCGCGATGTTGAAGCTTTTTTTTTATCTCTTTTTTTCTATAGGTACCGCAGCGGCAGATGCTGAGGGAACTTGTTACTCGCGTACCACCACCTTTACGGCGCCCGCGTAGCACAAGGGGTGCTGTGTCTGCGCATGAGTTTTGTGTGATATTGGTAACTCCAGCTAGTACCCTGGTGGTGCTTCCTTCTTTCCTGCCACCTCTGTTCTGTGGAATTCCTCTTCCATCTTCTGTGTTTCCTGCTGAATTTAATCTCCTCTCTTCTCAAAGCTTTCAGTGGGGTCTCATTCATAATTCTTGCATTAGCTAGTGAGCTTCTGAGACATGTAACACCCCTCCTTGAATAGGCTCTGCCCGTGAGTGGTGGTGGTGACAACTATAAAAAAAAAAAAATATATATATATATATATATATATATATATATATATATATATATATATAGTTATATATAGTGATATCTATATATATATTATATAGCAGTATATATATATATATATATATATATATATATATAGTAGGGAATTGGATGGAGGGAAAGAGATAGCAAGAAGAAATCAGTTGAGCGTGAACAAGATAAAACTGAACAAATCTGGACGCAAATGAAGGAAACCTTTGCTAGTAGTGCAAGAGAAGTATGTGAATGTGCTATAGTAGGAAGTAAGAATCTCAACAATGAGTGATGGAAAGAACAGGTGATGCAAATGTTTAAAAATAAAAAAAAGAGGCGTGGTTGAATGTGCTAAAAGCCAATAATGAAGACTCAAATAAAAGGTATTTGGAATTACATAATGAGGAAAACTGAGGTAAATGAACAGTTTGGAAGGAGGATGGGTGGGGACTTACAAGGGAATAGGAAGCTTTTCTGGAAGGAAGCACGAAAGGTTAAGAATGAGAGTAAGGGGAATCTGCTAAGAATAATGAATAGGGATGGTGCTTTCGTAACTGATGAAATGGATGTGAGGATAGTGAGGAGGGAACGCTTAGAAGATCTGCATAACATTAGCGGTAATGAAGAGAAGAGAGTGAATGCGTGTGGGTTTATGGTACAGAAACAAATAGGTATTTTGGGATGAGGTAACTCGTGAGGAGATAATGGGAAGAGTGAGCAAGTTGAAGAATGGTAAATCTCCAGGCATAGATACAATTACTGGTGAAATGATCAAGAATGGAGGCGAGATGGTGATTGAATGGATTTGGAAGTTATGTAACAAAGTGTTTATGGAGGGTAGAGTTCCGAGGGATTGGAGGAGAGCAGTAATTTAGTGCCCTTATCTGAGGGTATGGGGGATAAGGGGACTGTGTGAAGAAAAAGGTGCATTTAGAAAGTGGTATAGGATATGTGGATCAAATTTTTACATTGAAACAAATGATTAAGAAAATGAGACAGAAGAATAAATTATATTTAGGTTTTATGGACTTGCAACAGGCATACATGACAGGATTAATAGGGAAGCTCTGTGGCAGGTGTTAGTGATATATGGTATCGGTGGTAGGATTCTGAATGAAATCAAAAGTATGTATGACGATAGTGTAGCGTGTGTAAGAATAAATGGAGGTGAAAGTGATTGGTTTAATAGTAATAAAAGAGTGAGGCAGGGATGTGTTGCCTCCTTGGTTATTTAATTTGTAAATGGATGGGGTTATGAAAGAATTAGAGGTAGGGGTGGCAGGGGAAGGTTTAGAATGATGAAGTATGGAAGAGTGGAGGGTGTCTTGTTTATTGTATGTGAATTATTTGGTTTTGTGTGGCGAATCTGAATAGTGTTTGAGAAGATACAGGGGTTTGGCAGGGTATGGGAAAAGGGGGGGGTCTGAAAGTAAATGTAGATAAGAGTAAATTATGGTAGTGAGTGAGGAGAGTCCGCGTGTGTGGTCATGTTAGTTGGTGAGCAACTGGAACAAGTGTTTGAGTTTAAATGATTGAGTGTAAATATAAAGAATGAAGGAATGGATGATGGAAAGAAGGGAATGGAATGGAGGGAAGGAAGGAATAGTAGTGGAAGATGGTCTGGAATCTTAGGGGCATGTTAGGTGTGAGAATTGATAAAATGAGGAATGAACCCATTAGGGTAAATGGTGTAAATGAGAGAGAGTACATTGAGATGGTTTGGTCATATGGAAAGGAGGGATGATATTCAGTTGGTTACGCAGATGTATAGTGGTGAGAGACCAAAGAAAAGGTGGATTAAGTCAGTAAAGGAATGCCTGAAGGATATGAACGCGAGTTTACCTAAGGCGAGAAAAAAGGTGCAAAATAGGAGTGAATGGCAGAGTTTTGTGAGGGGGCATGATTGTGTGCTTTGCCAAAGGGATGAACCACACATTGACGTGATACCACAGTGAGGGTCTGTCGCAGTCTCGTGAAACCCTAGGGTGGATTATTCAGATTGAAACGAGCTTTCATTTAAGGGTATGGAATGAACGGTAAGGAGCGGGAGCTGGGAGCTTTTTTTCGACTTGTGTCATGTTCTTGTAATATTTTTCTGTTCCTGTGTATGTTACGCACTTCACTCCCAATCTGAGGGAAGAAGAAGAAGAAGAAGAAAAAGAAAGAAGAAGAAGAAGAAGAAGAAGAAGAAGAAGAAGAAGAAAAAAAGAAGAAATTGCTAAAATAAATAATAAATAAATATAGAATAAAAGGAAGAAATGAAGAAGAAGAAGAAATAGCTGAAGAAGAAGAAAATGATGAAAATAATAAATAAATAGCAACAGAAGAAGAAGAAGAAGAAGAAATAAATAGAAGAAGAAGAAGAAGAAGAAGAAGAAGAAGAAGAAGAACAATAAAAGAAGAAGAAGAAGAAGAAGAAGAAGAAGAAGAAGAAGAAGAAGAAGAAGAAGAAGAAGAAGAAGAAGAAGAAGAAGAAGAAGAAGAAGAAGAAGAAGAAAAAGAAAAAAAGAAGAAAAAGAAGAAGAAGAAGAAGAAGAAGAAGAAGAAGAAGAAGAAGAAGAAGAAGAAGAAGAAGAAGAAGAAGAAGAAGAAACTCGGAAAATGAATCAGTTGTTAAAAACGAATTTAAATAATTTATTACCAGGAATATTTTCTTCTTTATTAGCATTAATCTGCTTAACTTCTGCCAAAGATTGAAACAAGAGAGGAAGAAGTTTAACAATGAACGAATTAGCCTCGGTTTCTTCTGTTAAAATTTTGGTTCCATGTATAGCAGTTCGAGATGCTTGTTTACTAACTAATGATGGGAAACTACCGTGAATTATAACCTGAATAAATAAATAAATAAATAAATAATATATATATATATATATATATATATATATATATATATATATATATATATATATATATATATATATATATATATATATATATATATATATATATATATATATATATATATATATATCAGTGGCGTAGTTAAGGGATAGGCTGGGTAGGCATTGCCTATCTTATTTTTAAGAACAAATTAATAATTAAGAAAAACATATAAAAAAATATAAAAAAAATGTTAATATAATAAGAAACCATAAGAATATTCATCTACAAAATCTTAAAGAAATATAAAACCAAAAATGAGGTATTTATGCTTCTCTATCCACTGCTTAACTTTCCTACGCACATCGGCGTAGCTGAAATTAAAATATATCCTATGCTTTCAATATTATAAAGGGAGGCAGGCCGCCTCTCGCTCGTCGTACTCTCCGATGTTACCATAAATCTTTTTTTTTTACTCTTCAGCGATACCAGCTTTCACTGGCACCTATTTTAAATATTAATTTTAAAGTTAATGTCGAATTGATAACAATAGATGGAAATAGAAATCTGTGTTGATTATTCCTAAAAACAAACTTTAAAATATTAATATTGATCATCACTCCTACTAATTCCAAGATTAAAACTTTTATTAAAAAAAAACACAATCCAATAAACCTTTACATTCCCCACAACACCTCACAATAATGACTGTGACCTTTCCTCAACACATCATATTACATACATACATACACATACACATACATACATACTATTTTTCCCCACATACATTATTATTACATACATACACCTATTATTATTATTATTACATACATACATACATATATTATTAGCATACATACATACATATTATTATTATTATTATTGAGCATATATATACATATATATATATATATATTCTAGCTCACCCTTCTGTAACCGGTCCACTTCACTCTCCACTACATATATATATATATTACTTTAATTTTTTTATAAAAAAGTTTTTACTCAATAACAAAAAATATTAATATCCTTAAGTGAAAAACTGAATAAAATAACCATGTAGATAGAAAAGAGAGCCTGAAAAATCATAAATTTTTTACTGGAGGAATTTTTTTTATAACGATCAAGAGCAAATTGCTAAATGAACAAGCAACTCTTCAGCTCCTTAGGAGCATGTGGGCAGAATTACAAGTATTTTTTTTTATTTTTTGGAGGGGGTTGACCTAGTTTAAATTAAGTAAAATATACTAATTATTTAATACAGTTACTTCCTATCAATAGAGAAAAATCTACATAAAACTATTTTAATTTCAAAAAGTAAAGAAAAAAATAACAAGAATTTTGAAATAATTTGTATAGCATTAATATACCTGCCAAAATGAAACTGGGACCGATGACTCCAGTTTACCACATTCCCCTACTATTGCTTCTAAATATCTACTCAAACTTTTAAGTAGTTTTATTCTCCATTTGAGAGTGGCCAATCGACTACTTGGATTTGATATAAGGGTATAGTTCTTAGAAGGATTTTTACTACTTGTTGGAGCATCAATCTGTTGAGTAGTTAAGCACCAATATTAGAAGTCTAAATTAAGAAAGTAGGGAATGAAATATTATTCAAAAAAAAAAAAAAAAAAAAAAAAAAAAAAAATTGCAGTACTTTTCGTGAAATAAGCGAGAAAAAATTCTCCAATATTGTGTTTGCATTTTGTGCAATAAGGGATGTAGCATGTGAGAGCAAAACGTCCATTAGCTGTAAAGAGTCAGCTTGTACTCCTATGTTCATGTGCACCATAGCCCATGATAAGTGTAAAGCAATGGGTTGAAAATAGGGCTGCACCATGGCTCCAATCTAAAAGAAAAGAAAAAAATAAATAAGAAAAATACATCATATATAAAAAGCCTAATACAGTAAGATCAATACAAATTGAATATTTCTTTTGACTGGAATTTTGTATAAAGAATTGAAAATGTTTCCCATTATAAAACATTAAATAAGTAATTTTCAGTGAAAATGAAAAACAAAAATTTAATGATACATATATATTAGTGATGTGCTGCATTCGCTACTCAGACTCGATCAGTTTTTGCAGACTCGGACTTACCTTCACGATAAGTGCTTCAATAATACGAACTGCAGAAGTTCTTATAAGATGATCTGTATCTACAATACATGGATTCAGTCCTTCAAAAGTGCAGATAAATAAGGCCCAAGATCATATTTACTGTTTTTCGCAACAAGCTCCTTCAGTCCATCAAGACCATCTTGTCGTACATAAACACTTGCATGTGACAAACGAGAAAGTAATTCCTGCAATTGTTTTTATAAATTTCAAATCATGTTTAATGATTTCCTTAAAATTACACTGAATTATACTGAGAAAAAAATTTGACATATTACATATATATATATATATATATGGAGAGAGGAGAACATGAAGTACATATACATAAATATATATATATATATACATATATATATATACATATATATATATATATATACATATACATATATATATATATATTAATGGCATATATATATATATATAAATTATTCTTAAAAATTACATAAATATATATATATATATATATATATATATAGTTATATATATATATATATATATATATATATATATATATATATATATATATATATATATATATATATATATATATATATATATATAAGGAATTGAATTTTAACATTTGAAAAAAAAATTTCAACATTACCTCAAAAAATAATTTATATCATTTCTATAACATTGATTAAACTTTAAAAAAAATTGATACACTAGAATAATAATAATAATAATAATAATTAATAATAATAATAATAATAATAATAATAATAATAATAATAATACATAAGGTACATATAATTTACTTACTTTTATATTTAAATTTTTCTTTGTAATAAGTGATGATCTAATTTTTGCAGACAGCTGCTCTTTCATAATAATTTTACGAGCTTTAAAATCTGTCTTAGTTTCATTCTGGCCCTTTCTAAGTTTTTTACTCAGTTTTATCTTAATTTTATTTAAATCTTTTTTTCTATTTTTTTTATGCTTTACGCTTTTACATTTTTAGTATTTATTCTTCTGTTATAGCTATCTAGCCAAAAAAAAGAAAAAAAGTGTATGAGGAAATAAGGGGCGCAAGATGGCGTATGAGCAAATAAATGGCGAAAGATGGTGAATGAGCAAATAAGTGGCTCAATATGGCGTATGAGGAAATGGCAATAAACTAAATAGTTATTTCTTTTCTTTTTATTTTAAAGTTTGCAACTCACGGTTCATACATTTTTACCATGCTTTTTTTTAAGAAAAAGATTATATATATATATATATATATATATATATATATATATATATATATATATATATATATATATATATATATATATATATATATATAAATATATATATATATAGAGGAGAAGTAAGGAAGGGAGATGAGAGAGAGAGGAGAAAGAGGAGAGAGGAAAGAGAGAGAGGAAAAAAAGAGAGTAGAAGATAAAGAGAATAGAAAAAGAGAGAGAATATAGAATTAACTGAAAAAGGAAATATAAATATAAATATCTGGGATTGAACCACCGCTCGTTGCGAATGAGGCCAATATACTCTATACAACTGAGCTATCCTCCAACCCAAAAAAAGTTGGATTCAAGAACAGTTATAAAGCAACCGAGCTCCTGTCAAGGCGACATCACCAGGTGTCCAGCCTGTCCTATCCCTCGTTCTTTATATTGTGCCAAAAGTACATCAGGACAGAAGCGGACAACTACTGGAAACACAATCCCCAAGAAATAGAAGAAAACAAAGAGGTGCTGTTACTCTATGATTCCGTTATTCCAACAGATGTAGCAGTCACCCATAATAGACTGGATATCATAGTCAAGGATAAGAGGGATCAGAAGTGTTCTATAATAGAAGCAGGAGTCTCAAATGATAACAACATGGTGGCATATAAAAGGGAAAAAGGAGGTAAAATATCAAAGACTCAAAAATGAAATTAGAAGAATGTGGAATTCCAATGACATTGCGGTGATTCCCATAGTAGTTGGAACGCCGGGTCACTGGGTGTAATAAAGAAGAGTCTTATAAAACATCTGGAGAAGCTCCCAGTATCTATCAACACACTGGAACTGAGCTTAATGATTGTAAGAGCATTGCAAGTTTGCGACGTGTTAGGATTTGGGTAAAAAAAATTTTTTGGAATGTATTTATGGTCAAGGTTTGACCACGGACGCCTAAGATCTAAAGACCTATCTATTAATAACCCCTTGAAGGTAGAAAAAAAAAATTAACTCAATTAATAGAGAAGAAAAAATTGTGGGTTACAAATGATCAATAATCCAAAAAAATTCATTATTTGATTGGTGAAATGATACACCAGTATGTAGATATATAGTCATATTATGTTGTGTCTGATTTAGTATTTCAAAGATTACTAAAAAAATACTGATCCTAATTACAATATTCCCATAAGAAAATATCATCCCTGATATATTTCAAAAATTCTATATAATAATAATTTGGAGCGCTATTTTTAAAAAATTTATTTAAAATATAGCTATAGCTACATAAAATGTATAAAATTAATTAAAAAAATAAATTCAAATAATTTTTTAATACAGTTTTTGTAAATAAATATTTGCATTTTTAATACAGTATTTAAATGTTCAGGTTTTATTTAGATCATATTCTGCTCTAGAAAGTTTTATATTTTTAAAAAAATGTTAGAAAATTATGCCAAGAGTGAATCAAAAGGAACATCACTTTGAAAATGTGATTTTTGAACGTGTTTGCAAGTATAAAATGAAAAATTGTGACCAATTCTGAAATATCCTGCTTCTGATGAGACAGTGGGGAATGTAATTTATAAACTGACAAAGTAAATTTTTTGATCAAAACAGTATTAGTGGCAAAAAACGGGGCCTAAACTTGATCCGATTCACCCCGCCGTAAAAAATTGATGGAGGGGTGACTCTGACCACCATTGTTTTTCGTATTATGTAACATTATTGACATTTTTATTACATATAATTAATTTAAATATAATAAAAGTTACTTATACTATTATGAAAAAATGTAAAAAAAGTGAAATTTTAATAAAAAAACAAATTCAAAAAAAGTGTCAAAATTTTTATAAGAGGTGAATCGGACACCTTTATTTTTATTCCCAGATTTTATTTTATCATTATTGAGATTTTTATTACTTATTACTGAATTTTAATATGATAAATAATTATTATATTAAGTAAAAATTAAAATATAAAATTGAATTTATACGTAAAAGACGAATTTAAACAGATGGTCCGAGTCACCCCTCAATGGTGGTCCACTTCACCCCTCCACGGTCAGGCTAACTCGGCGTTATTCAAACTTTAATAAAACTTTTATTATTAGAATTACATTATTATTTTTTTGTGTGCTTATGACCGACTATAGGGCCGTGATTTACGAAAAAAAAAAATTTCCAAAAGTGCATTAGGGAGAGTCGGGAGACCAAGTTATGCCTAAGGTGGTCCGAGTCACCCCGCCCGACGCTACATAAAATGTATGAAATAAATAAAAAAAATAAATTCAAATAATTTTTTAATACGGTTTTTGTAAATTAAATATTTGCATTTTTAATACAGTATTTAAATGGTTCAGGGTGGAAAAAAACTCTACAATTACTAAACCTTCATTGACTTCTCCCTAAAAATGGAAAGGGTTTTTTATAACTTGCCGGAACTTATTATAGGGTAAACTTTGGCCTAGGCTACAAAGCCTGGCTCAGCATTAACAAGGTGTATACCAAGTTTAAATTTTCAAATTCCCTGTGTTTTCCCTGTTCTTCCAAAATTTTCCCTGGACTAAAATAAATGATAAAAAACATCATTTTATCTTTGTTATCAATAAGGAAAGGTGAAAAAATGAAAACCCTCCAAAGCCCACCCACTAAACAAATTTTCTTGACCAGCTTTCACAAATTTAAATGACATCATACAATTTGACATTTTACAAGTGAAATTTATATTTGCATTGAAATATTTTTAAACAATTTCCAAAACTATTTATTTATATAGCCAAAGTTATGAACACAATCAATTAATTTTCTAAATATTTGCCAAATATGTTTACCAGGTCCCTGCTTTTGCTTTCATTTTTTTCTATTTTCTTTTTATTTTTTATAAAAAAAATAAAACTACAGTAAAACAAATTATGCACACAAAAATATAAAAAAAACATTTGCACATTTTCTTTTCTTAAAAAAAATAAAAAATATTTTCCTTTTCTCTAAAACAAATAACAAAATTATTTAATTCTCCAAACTAAACCTACTAAATAAGTACATTAATCTTAAAAAAAGTTTATAACTGTTTAAGTTATTTTCTCTAAAATATGAAGTTGTTTTCGGTGTCTCTTTGACAATATTTCTCTTAACTTCTTCACCCTCTTTCATTGCTAATTCTCCTTTTTTTTTTTGTGACCTTCCAGAGTTTCTGCTTCTTTGGCCCATAGTTTTTTTTTTTTAGGTATGCTTTTATAATTTCACAGCTATTTCGCGGCAGGCGACATCATCTCATTTGGTAATACAATAATCAACCCCTCCAGTATTTTTCATTTCTTCAGCAATAACTCTTTTAGCAACAAGTGACTCTTCATGCAAATTTTCTTGTAGACAATGTTTGTTTGTCGAGAAACCTCTCTCTACAGAAGCATTCCCATGAAATAAAGAAACAATATTGACATTAGGTCCATTCATTGAAATACTTGTCACTTTAATGAGGTCAACAGCTGAACCAAGCCCCTGCTTGAGATTTTCCAAAAGATTCTCAGCTCGAGTGTCGGTAAGGAACTGAGAAGTAAGATAACGAGTGGTTATGAGACCCATAGTTAAGTCTTCAAACCTCACTATTTGAGTTATTTTTGCCATTTTATTTAAAGCCTCATCATAGGATATTGATATATAAGAAGTATTTCTCAATACACCTCGCATTTTTTTAGTAAAGTAAGGAGCTAAACCAAATACATATAAATAGGTAAGCTTATCCTTGCTCACACCAAAGGACTGAGCTATCTGCGAATCAGGAAACATCTTACTAAATTGTTTTTGGCAACAATCAGAAGCTCTATTGGAAATATGAGCTTAATTAACAAACTCCACATTATTTCAGCTTTCTGTACATCCTTTGCCTTGCTAGAAGAGACATCCAAGGTAGAACCAACTTAGGCTTCCTGAGAACAAGAACCTGATGCAGAATTATTCATTTGCAACTGCTTAGAATTAATTGAACAGTACCCAGTACTTTGCTTAACAAAATTGTTCATCATGTCCGGCGAGCTGGATTTTAAGCATTTAGTGATGCTATGGTGTTTCTTGCTACTTGCATGACTTTTAATGGATCTTGTTGCCATATTGGAAAGGCAAAATTCTTTCTTGCAGTAGATGCAAAAAGCGTAATGTTCCGATTTCACTTCTCTGAGCCATTTTGACCATTCTGGATGCAGAGTGGAGTCCAGACATTGTAAATTAAAATTGGTAATAGTTTTTTGCCATCTAATATTTAAATATTATTATATAATACAAATTAATTCAATTCTGTAAAATAAAAGAGAAATTAGTTAAATGCACTGATACTGCAGATGAATAAATTTTAATAAAAATAATATTATAAAGATTCAATAACACAAGAAGTATAAATTCTGAGACTAAGAAAAAGTTGATATATAAATTTTTTACTTAATTTTACTCCATACCGTATTGGAACTTATCAACAATTTAAATTCTAAGTACTAGGATGAGGAGAATCATGAATGATATTCTTGTGCTCTTTACTTTCCTCCTCCTTCAAAGACAAAACACCTTTTTAACATCCCTTGAGCCAACTGAGCTTCCTTAAGATCTCCATTTCAAGAGAATTTCGAAGTCAATATGTGCTTCACTATACTTCTTTATGGGTTAAGCAAAAATGATGCCTGATATAAATTGGATATTTTATTTTCCCTGTGTTTTCCCTGTTCTCCCTGTTTTCCCTGCACACTTTTCATTTTCCCTGTGTTTTCCCTGTTTTCCCTGTTTTCCCTGTTGGTATACACTATGTCAAGGTGTATACCAAGTTGAAATTTTCAAATTCCCTGTGTTTTCCCTGTTCTTCCAAAATTTTCCCTGGACTAAAATAAATGATAAAAAACATCATTTTATCTTTGTTATCAATAAGGAAAGGTGAAAAAATGAAAGCCCTCCAGAGCCCACCCTCTAACCATCCCAGTAAACAAATTTTTTAAACCAGCTTTCACAAATTTAAATGACATCATACAATTTGACATTTTACAAGTGAAATTTATATTTGCACTGAAAATTTTTTAAACAACTTCCAAAATTATTTATATAGCCAAAGTTATGAACACAATCAATTAATTTTCTAAATATCTGCCAAATATGCTACCAGGTTCCAGCTTTACCTTTTACTCTCTTTATTCATAATAAAAATTCACAAAACAAAGGTACATAAAATATAAAAATTTGCACATTTTTTCTCTAAAATGAAATAAAATATTTTTCCTGATTCTCTAAAACAAATAAGAAAAAAATTATTTAATTCCCTCTAAACTTAAACCTACTAAATAAGCATTATTAATCTTAAAAGGTTTTATGACTGTTTAAGAAAGTTTCATTTTCCTTTCTAAACTTTGTCTCGTTTTGTCGACAATTTCATTGCCCTTTTGAAAATTTTCGAACTTATAAAACTTCAGCTGCTAATTTTCTTTTTTTTTTCACCTTCCAGAGTTTCTGTTTCTTTGGCAGATAGTTTTTTTTTAAGTATGCCTTATACTCTGAAGAAGCATTGATGGGGCAGTATGACATCATCTCATTTTGTAATATTAATAATCAACTCCTCCAGTATTTTTTCATTTCTTCAGCAATAACTCTTTTAGCAACAAGTGACTCTTCAAGCAAATTTTCTTGTAGACAATGTTGGTTTGTCGAGAAACTCTCTCTACAGAAGCATTCCCATGAAATAAAGAAAGAATCAGTGTTACAAAGTTTTTTTGTTTCTTTTTGAACGTGTACATTTTTAAAAATTTTTCAATGAAAAGTTGATCGAGTCTATCTTCCTTCTCATGAAAATTTTTCAGAAGTTCAAGGACATAGGAATTAGATATCAAAAGTTCATAATCCTCCTTTGATTATATCAGCCGTCGAACCATCAATTCGCTTGATATCAATGAATTTTTCAACACATATTAATTCTTTCAGAGTTATTAGAAAGCATTACCATCGGTGACAAACAACTTAATGCCTTTGTGATGGAATATTTAAGAGGACTTCTTTCTACTAACTTCTGATAAGTTCTTGCAAGAATAATATACAATCTTCTCTAAATTTTAAAATTTATTTGCAGCCTTCGAGGTGCATTCCTAATTCTCGCTTAAGATATACTACAGGTCAAAATTTTCTGCATTTATGAAATTTCTTTTTATCTTTAAAGTTAATTTTCATTAAAACTTTGACGTCTGACCAATAAATGTCCAGTTTTAGAATTCGATATATAAATTTTTTACTTAATTTTACTCCATATTGAAACTTATCAACAATTTAAATTAGGAAGAGGAGAATCCTGAATGGTATTCTTGTGCTCTTTACTTTCCTCCTCCTTCAAAGACAAAACACCTTTCTAACCCAACATCCCATTGAGCCAACCTAGCTAAGATAAAATTAGTTTTGTAGAATTCAAGTCAATTACATGTGCTTTACTATACCTCTCTCTTTTTAGGGGTTAGCTCTCAAACATTCCTGATAATCATAAATTGACTGTAAAACTTTATTTTCCCCTGTGTTTTCCCCTGTTTTCCCTGCACACTTTTCATTTTCCCTGTGTTTTCCCTGTTTTCCCTGCTGATATACACTATGTTTTTTTAATAAGAAAGCCTATGGCAAAATTTTTAACTTTGAGAGGCTAACTTTTCTTCCTTTTTAAGACTTAGCTAAATCATTTTGTTTTTTTTATGCTTCATTATTTTTTTTAGAGTATATAGCTATATCCTGTGATTTTTAATTTTTTTTTTTATATAAAAAAATCCTATGAGTTTTAATAACTTTGAGAGGCTATAACTTTTTTTCCTAAAGAGACTGCCACTTTTGGTTTCTTTTATTCTTCATTATTATTTTTTTTAGTATATATCCTGTGATTTTTATAAAAATCTAGGTTTAGTCCCTCTGCGCTATTATGACCGTTTGAGATAATACAAAAATTAGAAAAAGGAAAAAAAAAAAAAACAAGCATGTATACACTATGCTATTACACCAAACGACGAAATAAAAAAAAAAATCCAATAACTGAACAGTGCACGTTACTTCGAAAAACTCCCATTTAGGCATCCCGAAAGAGTATCGATACAAATATTATATCGATTATATTTTTAACAAATAGTATCGATGACAATTTGATATATTTTTAAATATCGATATTTATTTACATATCAGCATCTCCACTCCCCATCTCAAGAATCTCGAGATTTTTCATTATCAGAAAAGAGAAGCCAAGACAGTGAATAGAAACCGTTCTCTGAGTCCCCAAGCTATAACATAAAAAAGGGGGGGGGATTTTGAAAATCAAATTTGACATTTTTTGAAAGATATAATCCGTAGGAATAGAGTTAAATATGGTATTTTAAAGTAGATGAAAAAAATGCTTAAATAAATGTAAACACTTCAGACCTTACCAGACTTAGGTTTTCGAATTACTGTTGACCTCGTGGAATTTCAACTATATATAGTTATAAACTCTTCTATACTTACGCATATATTTCTTCCATCTTATTCATTCTTTTAATATTTAGTTCTTAAGTTTTTTAAATTCAATATTTAGTAGTTTTTTTTTCCTTTGCTTTGAGCACGATATCTTTTTTCTGATAGTTAAAAAATATCTTTAACGTTTTTCTTTATACGTGGACACACTACTTCAATTAATATTTCTACTATGCCTACAAGGCCTAAGTTTGAGCTTGATTTTTTTTTTAGGAAAACACTGAAAGAGAATGGTTAGGCAATGATGCATTGCTTCTCTAACTCTCATACCTAATTTTGAATTAAATACACCAGACCAAAGTTTACCATTATTACCATATTTACCATATGGTAAACTTTGCACCAGACTTAACTAAACTTAGGACAAAAACACCAATAGTCTAGTCTCGATAGGCCCATGTGGATTCTACCGTCTCTAAATTTTTCAAATATTAAAAAAAAAAACTTAATTTTAAATTAATTTTGTATTAATAATACACAAAATATCATTACTGCTATGTGCCTCAGAGTTACTTACTTGGTGTGTTTGAGGGCTTCCTGGGGATCCCACAGGTCCCCTCTAGCCCATGGGCTCCGCAGAAAACAAAGATCCAAGAAGTTCCCCCCCCTCAAAAAAAATTACGAAAACTGCGTGGATCTCCTGGTATCGCAAGTTGCCGAAAACCTAGTAGGAACTAAAGAAACGAAGAATCCCTTCCCCATCAACCAAACACAGATATCGAAGTCTACAAGACCGCCTCCAGATCCCATTCCCAACATAAACCCCATTAAAGATCACAACCAGCCCAACCGACCGGTATAATGAAGATAGCGGATTAGTGCCAGGAGGATCGACGAAACCCACAAGACAAGATTAAGGAAGGCCATTGTGGAAAAGGATAGAAAAAACCAAGGACATGAGATCTGAGAATATACAAGAAAGTGCTGATGGATGAGAACCACTCACCTGATAAGATGCAAGAAACTTTGAAACAAGGGGTCCCAAGGAAGCCAAGAAGGACGACCAACCATCTGTAGGATGCGGAGATGAAAGGTAATGCTGCGGTACATTCGGCACCAAGGGAGCCTTCACAGGACCATCATGGGATATCCCCTGAAACTCAGGGCCGGAGGGAACCTAGGGGATTGCTGGGGCAGAGTTACACAAGGGCCCAGGAAAACGAACCGGAGGGGGGGGGCCCCCATGAGGGAGACAGCGCCACCGGTGGGGCTGCTATCTGGGAAGTCAAAGAGGGGGTCACATGACCATGCGAGTAGTGATGCTGCCACTTGACGTCCTCCACCCTTTTCGACATGAAGGAATAGAGGTATTGGCTTCAAACTTGAATATAATCTATATATGGTTAAGCTCGAATCCGTGTAATTTCCAGTTCCTCTAGGATTATATGAGGGGGGTCGCCCCCGAAGGTCGACCGCAGATATTGCGCTTACGCCCTTGTTGCGGGATCTGAGTGAGCGAGATTAGGCTTAAAACGAGTTTGGCCCAACCGCCCAGGTGTGCGAAGCGCGTCAGCGCGTGCGCATACACACACACACATATATTTTTATTATTATTATTACGTCGAAGATTCGATTCCCGAAGGGAATCGAAATCTGAGTCAAAAAAACGATTCTGTAAGGAATCGTTTTTTTACGCTTTCCGATTCTGTATTCCACCGCGGTTGCTTCTTCGCATCCGGTTCTGACGGCGACTCCAAGTTAATAAACATTCGTATTACAACAATGTTGGTGTGTTTATATAGGTTATCGAGACCGTAGAGCTCGAATATGTGGTTTATAAGTCTGTATAGGGTGCCTAGGACCCCCCATTATTGGGGGGGGGTTCCCCCCCCCCCTGACTGAAAAAAAAAGCAGCAGAGTGCAAAACAGAGGTCGAAGAAGGAAGAAAGAAGGATGAAAGATGAATAAAGAAGGAAAGAATGAAGAAGGATGTCTTAACTCAGAGGATCAGGTACCGACACCAGCGTGGGCCCGGTGCGGTGCCGAGTTATTAAATATTTGCGTAATGATACAATATTAATACTGGGTGCTTTATATATGTTATTAGGTCTGTAGATTTCGAAAATATAAGTTTCATAACCATCAAAGGAAAAAATAATAAAAAAAAAAATAAATAAATAAATAAAATTTCTTATTCTTTTGTTTATAACTTACAAAATTTAACGTTTTTACATACCCTAAAGGCAGTTAAATCAGTAAATCAAAACCACCATCCACCCACCCTCCCGCCCCCTTCTGTCTAATCGTGATCTATGATCTATTGATTCAAGTCAAATTTTTAACTAAAATTGTCCATGTTTTACATACCATAAAGAGTAAATCAGTAAAATCAAACCAACCATCCAGCCACCCCCTGTCCATCCTTGAACTATTGATCTATTGATCAAATCACATTTCGAGTATCATATTTGAATAACATAAAATAAAATCAAAGTTCTTTATTACACTGAATCAAACCGAATATATGCTAACGTAACAAAGTTTTCCACATTAAATAAAGCTTTACTTAAGCAGTCAATCTGACTATTGAATAATAATACACAAGGACAAACTTACACGCCTTAAACATGAATATAACTGTTAACATTAACAAAGTTTCCACACTTACCGGCAGTAAAGTAACTAACATAGCATACAAAACGTAACCTATTCACACTTTTGTCAATGCATATCTCTAAACATACACATTTAAATTAAATTAACATGGTAATATTTAAACAAAAAATTTATTACAACATTGGTTAATTAATCATACTGATCAACGAATATACTATAACGTAATAAGGTTTCCACATCAAATAAAGCTAACATGCATAACATGAACTAAGAAAATAATGTACAAAGACAAACCGTAACACAACTTACACACGAATAAACTGTTAACATTCAACAAAGTTCCACACACTTAACAACAATTAACAAAGTAACTAACATTGCTGCAAACCGTAACCTAATTCCTACTTTTTTCAAAGCATATCCTCTAACATATTAAAACGTTAACTTACACTGACACAGTAACATTTAGCAAGGTTTATCACAACATGGTTAATTATCATACTGATCAACGAATATCTCTAACGTAATAAGGTTTCCACATCAATAAAGCTAACACAACGTAATATGAACTAAGAAAATAATGTACAAAGACAAACCTAACACCCTTTACGGACTTATAACCATCATATTCGAGCTCTACGGTCTCGATAACCTATATAAACACACCAACATTGTTGTAATACGAATGTTTATTAACTCGGAGTCGGCGTCAGAACTGGATGCGAAGAAGCAACCGCGGTGGAATTACAGAACGGAAAGCGTAAAAAAACGAATTCCTTTACAGGAATCGTTTTTCGACTCAGATTCGATTCCCTTCGGGAATCGAATCTTCGACGTAATAATAATAATAATAAAAATATGTGTGTGTATGCTCACGCGCTGACGTAATCTCGTCTATGACGAGATTACGTCATCACGCTCGATCCAAACTCTCGTTAAGCCTAATCTCGATCGCTCAGATCCCGCAACAAGGTCGTAAGCGCAATATCTGCGTCGACCCTCGGGGGCGACCCCCCTCTATATACATCCTAGAGACTTGAAATTTATCCTGTTTCGAGCTTAACCCATATATAGATTATATTCTAAGTTTGAAGCCAATACCTCTATTCCTTCATGTCGAAAAGGGTGGAGGACGTCAAGTGACAGCATCACTACTCATGCGACCCATCGAAGGAGGTATTGGGGCGAGAAACCACACTAGCATACGACCTGGAAGGAGGAGGAGACCCTATCGGAGGAGGGACATAAAGAACACCGGAAGGTTGGACATTGTTGAGGGAAGGGCGAGCACGAGTACGAGGATTCAGTTCACGTAAAGCTGCTATAAGCGAAGAATTAATCCCACCTGCTGCTGCAGGAGTTTCACGAGTAATCCGTACAGCAGTGAGATAAACCTCACAGGATTTAGATTAGGGTGGTGGGGTCCCTTACAGAAATAGCAATAAGGATCATTGGCACAATTGTCATTGACATGTCCCAAAGAGCATCTCGAACAGCGGTGTGGGAAGTTTACAGGAAACACGAACGCAATGACGTGTATTGCTAGCAGTTAGAGGGCAACGCCGTACTGGAAAAGGAAACAAACAATATTTGGACAAAGGAAGATGATTTGACCCTATGATCACCTTAGAAGGAGATAGAGGGCCCTTGTACTTCAGGCGCAGCGTCTTGGAAGGAGAGGTAGGACCCCCCGAAAAGCCCCTTGAAGAGCCCAGTCTCAGTACCTCCAACAAAGTGCTGCCCTCAAGGTCATAAGAACAGAAATTAGAGAGATCAGACAAAAAAGTATCATCTTCCTCTACAGGCCCTATTTTCCAATAGGAAATATGGAAAGAATAATCTGTAGAAGCACGAGGGACCCAGCATTTAAAAGGGAAAGTCCCCAAGGTTACTATGTCTGCAAGGGGAACCCGAAGTCAATCAAGGGAAGGAATCGAGAAGCGAATCCCAGCTCCCTTTCCAAGAATACGGCATGTGCCCTCAATTAGCAATTTCCCAAAAGGGGAGTCATTCAATAGAGCAGTTGCTCTAGAGGGTTTATTGAAAATACAAGTACCATCCCCAGAGGAACCCAAAACATCAGACTGGTCAGCGGTGCCCCCATCTACCCCATCTCTCTCCCCCCTCCTCACCCCTTTGGGTTCAGGCTGGGTCAAACCACCCTCCATTACACCTGCAACATTACCACTCCTCTTCCTATCCTGTCGGCCATCCACACACCGGGTTGACTCCTCCATCAACTCCTCATCCGAGAAGAGGGCGTCCTCCATCGTCGGGGAAAAAACCGGAAGGTCTAGGCCATTCGGCCAGCCTTACTAATAAAACAGGAGATAAATAAACAAAAAGAAAATGAAAATTCCCACCCCGATAATTGGAATGAACAAAAGGAAAAAACAACGAAAATGACAAATAAATGCTACTTGGATAGCTCTCACTAGGCACCAGCGTTAAACACATGCAACGCCAGCAAGATCCACGCGTAGAATCTCGAGCCTCAGAGTTGGCTTATTAAAATTCAGAGTTAGCTTATTAAAATTTGCAATGTTGAAAGGCGCGAATTATCAAGAACTTGCAACAAACCCGTTCGTCGAGACCCATATAGATTACACAATTGACGAAAATTTAATCTAAAGCAGATTAAATTAATGAACAAAAAATCTTTGAAAGATATTATGACTAAAAAATAATATATAAATAAATGAACGAACCAATCTATTGGTCTTACCTTGAATTTTTGTTTCAAATATTTTTTTTTGTTTTGAGTAATTCTTGTAGCCCTAAGTAACTCAGCCTGAGGCTTTAGTTAATAGCACTTACTAAATTAAGTAGGTAATTGATTAGTTGAAGGTAAAGAGAATAGAGATAGATAGTTGAAATGGTTAAAAAGAAAAAAACAATTTACCTCTTTTTCTTTACATATTTGATTATTAATTTTGATTTTCACAAGCGTACCAGTTTGGACTGTTATTGAAACAGCAATGCCTTATTGTTATTTGGGGTCTAGTGAATTCTGGATAATTATATCCAATAGGGACCAAAATACAAATTCCGCTAAAACTAAAAATAGAAGATATATGAATTTTTATATCCTACATCTAAATACGGTACTAAAATAAAAATAAAATAGAAGAGATATAAGTGAAAGTATATAATAGTTTTTATATTATTCTGTGCAAAATATTCAAGTTATTGCCATTAATTGACTATTAGTTTCAAAATTTGCTTTGCTAAAAGCTATTAAGAAACTTTAAAAAAAGATAATATTAAAAGTTCTATATTCCTATTATTCCAATTGTGAATATTGAATAAAGTTTTATACATTAATAACTTTTAAGTTTTAAAATGTAATTTTTTTTTTAACTATTTTTATGTATAGTTTCAACTACTCATTAAATGGCAACAAGGTGTTTTAAACTTGTTAGTTGTTTTTAAAGCACATGTGGTACGTAGGCTTAAATTACGCCTCTCAATCCCTTAACCCCCAGTTATTTTTTATTTTTATTATATTAATTATTTTATTATAACATTTAAATATGAAAAATCTTTGTAAATAAGAATTTTGAAAATCTTTGTAAATAAGAATTTTGTTAAGTGGTGCAGATGTAAAGGCTATACCACTCTTATATAAAATAAAATCGGCCTTTATGTAAGGTAAGCCTAGCTTAGGTAGGCCTGTATGGTCTTCGCACTTTAAATGTGATTGCTGATTTGTATGCTATTTTAAATTCACATCTTTGCCGACTGAAATAAAGATTAAATAGACTATGTACTGGGTAATAGTAAAATCATTTAGGTTTACTTTTACGGCAATGTAGGTCCATCAAGGTTAGGTTTAGGCCTGCAGGATCGACGATTGATATAGGTTAGGTCTCGGGTTAGGTTCCTCCTAGTTCAGAATATGACAAGATGTTAAGTGTACACAAATTTAGTATGTATGCTTAACAAAACGTATCATGTATGTATGCTTAACAAAACATATCACCTAAACTAGGAAGGTCTTAAACTGACACGGGTAATAGTCAGGTTTAGGGTAATCCTATCAGGGTAATAGTCCATTTGAGGGTAATCCTAACAGATATCAATTATTGGTAGTTATGTAGGGTAATACTTTAGCTGAGGTGAATAAACTTTACGTAACTATTACATTAAAACTATACCTATAATTTACAAAAATGGTATCAAAAAATTCTTTTAAGGTTTTTTTACAGATTAGCGTATATTATAAATGGATATTTTAATAAAAATATGAAAAAACGCTAGGAAAAATGTAACTTATGGATTTTTATCGTTCGTGCAGGAGAAGAATGACGGTCGAAATGCGTTTCAACCTATCGATATTTTTTAATTATCGATATTATAATTGTTTTATCGATTATCAACGATTTTATTTTAAAAAAATGTACGTAAAAAATTAAATATTTAAATTAAAAACAAAATAATTGGAAACAATATTTTCTATGTAATGTAAAAAGAAAAATAATTTAATATATATATATATATATATATAATTATATATATTTATAATATATATATATATATATATATTATATATATATACCGTATATAAATATATATTATATATATATATATCATAAGTATATATACATATATATATATATATATATATATATATATTATAGCTATATATATATAATATATATATATTATATATATATATATATATATATATATATATATATATATATATATATATATGATTATACTCTTAATAAAATTAAATACATGAGATTAAAGACTTACTTTTATAGACCTCCTTTTTAGTCAGTAGATGATTATCAATAGATTACTAACTACTATTATTTAAGTTAAATCAAAATTTTATACATATAGGGATCATTAGAATGGGGTAGGATCCTACTTCCGCTCTTACCTAAATATATATAAAATAATTAAAAAACTTAAATAAGCTAACTATTGCACTGATTATAATATTCAGCAAAGTCAAATTTTAACTTTAAATGTTTTTTACACTTATTAGCAAAATCACAAATTTATATGTTAACCTTTTTTAACTTTACACAGTTGATATTTTACTTTATAATTCCACTTTTACTAAAGTCTCATATTTTATAATTCAATATAGAGTACATCACAAAATAAATCTTTGTTTAGCTTTAGCACTGAAATGAGAAAAATAAAAAAACTAAGCTTAACTGACTAACTACATTAAAAAAAAAAAATTTCCTTAAACATCAAGAAGGTTAGAATTAGTTGAAGAATCTGACTTTATGACGTCTTCCAAATAGCAGAGGATTCTTCAACCAAAACTGTAACAAAAAGAATCAATATTATATATCTATCTATCTTTCTTTATCTTCCTTCTATTTTCCCAAGAATGGGAGTAAGGTGCGTGACGAGCATCGTATATATATATATATATATATATAACAGGTGTACCGGAATTCCGGTCAGGCCGGAATTTGACATTTTTTTCCGGTTCCGGTTCCGGCCGGAATTTTTCAAAATTCCGGCCGGAACCGGAAACTAATCTACTTCTGTGAAAAAATTTATTGGAAGGGATTTATTTTACATAACCCATCTTTTAACCAAAAATAATAGTAGCCTTGTGTAGCATACACACAGTGTATTACTATATTACAATTATTATTTAAATAAAGTTTACTAAGGTAACTCAAAATAAGGATTAATAAGATAATATAAAGTTACGAGATCTTCAGACACTGTTTTACAGATATTGCTGAATTGTGTGTCAAAATAGAAAAGAACTGTCACCAGTATTGGGCAGAGACCTGTACACACTTGTTTCCTCAATATATTTTCTCTGCTTCTGAAAATGAAATAATTCTCTGAATATATGGGGAGAACTGGAAGAGAGAGTAATTTTTGGGGCTAGTACTGCTATGGGTTGGAATATTTTAGCTTTCGTTCACTTGTCCTACCAGATTTTATAGTAATCTTTCTTTGTCTCGAGAGTATTGAAGTATATTGATTTCCTCTGGGGTAAACAGAAGAAACTTAATTTTCTTTAAGAATTCACATTTTGAGAGGCAATGATTTTTCTTTTTACCTTTTACATTTTCTGACTTGCTGGCACTTTCACTTTCTTCAAACTTATAAATAACTAAGTAACTTTGCAGTAATTTGTTTTCTTAATGCTCCTGATGGTTTTGTGAGGTACTTGGCAAATCTAATTTCAAAGTTGATAAGGCTCGTTCCAGGAAAATGGATGTTAGATGACTCACGCTAAGAGAAGCCTTCTTTCTAGTACTGACTACTACTAAATGATAATAGCAGAACCCTGGAAATTATATAACTGTCTGTACGAGCAGTAATCAATTTCTCTTTATTGTGACTTGACAGGAGGGTCAGGTGGGTTCTCAATTCTACTACAAGTATTAAAACAATTATCCTTGTTTTGACTATACTCGTTCTATTGGATCCTGTTCTCTCCGTTTTTATTCATGAAATCTAAACTCTAAATTGGCCTTTCTTCGCTCTTCTTTTTTAAAGTCTAGAGTTTGGAGACGTTTGAAGAGATACTGCTGAGAGCTCAAATATGGAGAATAATTTGATGAATATAATTGATTTTGCTTTAGTTTCCGTAACCATGAGAAATGGTTGCAAAACTCTTAGAATTTTTTCAGTATTTTTCATTTATTAGCAGTCAAAGCTAAATGATTTGATGTTTCTATAATATAAACTTGCAGTGTTTTTTTTTCAAACATTCAATTCTTTATAGAATCAAAAGGCTCATCCTTAATTTTAACATCTTGATTGGACTAATGGCTGCAAGTTGCGATGCCAAGTCTCTTGTATTTCTTTTAAAGTTTCATTACAGTTTAAGAAACTGGAATAATTGAATGTGTACAAAGTATTCCTACATTTTTTCTTTATTAAATCACACTGTCCTTTGAGAAAATAAGGCATCTTTAAAATATCAAAGCTTGAAGTTTACTGAATATAACAAGAAAACTGTGTTGTATCCTGCTAAATGTAGTTCCAAGCTTCTCAATGTCATATCTGCCTGGTCGAGGGATTAAAATGTTAAAGTTTGAAGAGTTTTCCAAAGTCATTCATCAATAATGTTCAAAACTCATAGTGATTTTTATTCCAGAATGAGAACCTGGGAAACTTGCAATGGAGTACACAGTTCATTTTTTTCAAACTCGCTGGTTAGCCAGAGTGCAGTTCAAGAAATAAATGACTCGTTTGATATTTAGTTTTCTATATACTGTAGTAAATTGATATTTTTATCAGCCTTTAGAAGAACTTCTCGAATAAACATGCTACGATCAAATTTCCTGTATTGAAGTTGTAACATCTTCTCTACAAAATATTGTCCTTGAATAGCATATAAGATATTTTGTTGAAGATGGCAATATGTTCTATAAGTGAATCCTGCTTTCATGACTGTGAATGGGTGGTTACTCATCACTGCGATAAAATTCATTATTTTTCTGTTGAATTCTGGGGTCATTGTTATGCCAAATCTTTTTTGGGGAGAAATCTCTCCTCAAAACTCACTTATCTCACGGCTTGGATCTATTGCTCTTTTGTGGTTTCCCCTGTTTTATAGAAATTACAAGACTCTCCCTTTTACAATTAAAATTTTTTGACTTCCAGATATTCGCATTTCGATGATTGATTTCCATAATGTTCATTGAGTTGCGTTGTACTGCTAAATGTAAGATTTTAATGTTGAAAGTTTATATAAACATATTTTTTTTTACATTTCTTTATAGTTAAACGAAAGTTCATAAGAAATTCCCGGTTCCGGCCGAGGAATTTTTTTTTGTGATTCGGCTAATTCGGTCCGGCCCGAACCTGAAGAATTTCATATTCCCGGTACACCTAATATAATATATATAATATATATTAGGGGTGTAGTCGGAACTGAAATTTTCAGTTTCGGCCGGAGACCGGAAATTAGCCCGAATTCACAAAAAAAAATCCGGCGGCGGAATTTCTTAGGAACTTTTCCTTTAACTATAAAGATATAATGAAAAAAAAATATTTAATATAACCTTTCAACATAAACATCTATATTTATACAACGTCACTTCATGAAACTATGGAAATATATCCATGAGAGAATATTGGAAGTCAAAAATTTTAATTATTAGAAGGAAGACGTCTTGTTTTTCTAGAACAGGGGAACCACAAAAGAGAAATAGATCCGAAGCCGTGAAATAAGTGAGTTTTGAGCGTTCCTCCCCAAAACAAGAGTCTTCGGCATATCAATGACCCAAATCACAGAAAATAAATAAAATTTATTGCAATGAGTAACCAGCCATTCACAGTCACAGAAGAAAAGGGATTCATAGAACGTTTGGCCAGTTCTTCAACTAAAATTATCTTATTCCTATAGAAAATATTGTTGTTGAGAAGAAATGTTAGCCAACTCAAACAGGAAGTTGAATCAGCATTATTCGGAGAAGTTATCTAAGGCTGATCAGATATCATTTACTAAATGGATATATAGGAGCTAAATAATCAAACGACTCATTTATTTACTTTACTGCAGTCTGGCTTACCAGCGAGTTTTTAAAAAATTGGACTGTGTACTCAATTGCAAGTATTTCCAGGTTCTCATTCTTGGAATTAAAAATTCAACAATGAGTTTTTTGAGATTACGATAATCATGGGCAAATTCCTACTAACATTAATCCATTTGATCCTTCGAGATGGAGCATATAACACGAACCTGGAACTGATTTAGCAGGATACAAAGTTTTTTCCTCGTTTTTATTCATAAACTCAAAATTTATTAATCGATGCCTTATTTCTCAAAGACAGTGTGGATTTAATAATAGAAATGTAGGAATATTTGTACACATTTCAATCATCCAGTTTTAAGAGCTGTAATGAAACTTAAAAAATACAAACGAGACTTGGAATCAACATCTTGCAACTCCAGCTAATGCAATTCAAGATGTTATTACAAGGTGGAATAGCACATATTTGATTCTAGAAAGAATTGAATGTTTGAAAAGGACTCTGCAAGTTGTATATTATAGAACAAATGCAATCATTTAGCTTTGACTGCTAATAAATGGCAAATATTTGAAAAAATTCTAAGAGTTTTGCACCATTTCTCAATGGTTAATGGAAACTATAACGCAAAATACTATATCAATTATTCTACATATTTTGAGCTCTCTCAGCATAATTCTGCAAACTTAGCGGATGACAGCAGGGTAATAAACGAAAGAGCTGAAGAAGCGCATTTGAGTTTAGATTAATGAACAGATAAAAAGGAAGAGAAAGGATCAAGAGACATATATCAAAACAAGATAATTGGTTTTAAATACTGTAGTAGACCCAAGATTCTAACTGACTTTATTTTCTAATGAATAAGAGAGAATTGAGTAGAAAAAATGGATGTTTGAAGAAATATGCAAATAAATGAAGGTAGAAAGTGATAATGGTAAGTAGTCATACAGAAGAGGTTCAGGCGATGGTCATTTTCAGAAACGGCATTATCTCAATAAACTAGTTTGGCACAGTACCTCATAAATCATCACGAGCATAAGAAAATAATTACTAACAAACGTTACTAGTTTTTATAAGTTTGAAGAAAATGAAAGTGACAGCAAGTTCAGTTAGTGTTAAAAAAGAAAAACAGAAAAATCTCAGGTGTTGAAATGTGAAATTCTAAGAAATTTAAAATTTTTTTAAAAAAAAATTAATTTCTAATCTGGGAAAAGGGAGAATTCCTTAATGGTGGCTGGTGACAGTGCAACAGAAGCTAAATCCCGATACATAAGCAGTACCGTACTAGCCAAAAATTTACTCTCCCTTCAGTCTCTTCCATATATTTCAGAGAAATTATTTTATTTTCCAGAGCAGGAAATTATTTGAGGGAAAATCGTTTAAAAATAAGTTCGCCCAATAACTGGTGACATTTTTCTCAGTGTTAAAGTGTTTAACGAAAGTTACACTTGTATATTTACTCTAATATATATTATATATATATATATTATATATATATATATAATATATATATTAATATATATATATATATAATATATATATATATATATATATATATATATATTATATATATAAGGAGTTATTTCCAATTACAATATTTAAATGACAGTTAACCGTTTATAAGAAATTTTTGCTTATTTTATATATATACTATATATATAATATATATTATAATTATATATATATATATTATATATAATATATAATATTATATATATATATATTATATATATATATATATATATATATATATAATTTTGGGCATATAAATTTGAATTTAATATAATCCTATATTTTGAGGTTTTGAGTAAACTTTATTTAATATAAATACTGTATTGTATGTGATACAACTGTATGAATACTACAGCAAGGCTACTTATTATCTTTTGTTAAAA
>JABUQX010053495.1:35000-40019 GCA_015478945.1 Trachelipus rathkii
ATGTAGACAAAGTGTTTTATGGTCTTTGAAGGGGAATGGAAAGTAAAAGAGCAGAAGAATATTCACATTCCATTGATTCTATCTTCCTCAGTCTTAGAAAAATTTAAATTGTGAATAAGTCAATATGGAGTAAAATTAAGTAAATATTTTACATATCGACCTTTTCTTAGCCTAAGAATTTATATACACTTCTTGAGTTATTGAATCTTTATAAATTATTTTTATTAGAAAAATTTATTCAATCTGCAGTATCAGCGGCGCATTTACTAATTTCTCTTTCTTTTTATTTTACAGAATTAAATTAATTTTGTATATATAATATTTAACTATTAAGAATAAAATGGCAAAAAAACAACCTTATAAAGCCAGTTCTTAATTATACAAATGGCTGAACTCCACTTTGCTCCAGAATGGCTCAAAATAGCTCCATGAGAAATCAAAATCGGCAACATTTACCCTTTGTGCATCCTAGCTGTGCCAAGAAGAATTTTCCCTTCAATATTGCCACAAGATCCATTAAAAGTCCATGGCAATATGTAGGCGAAGAACATCAGCATGCATCACTAATGCTTAAAAGTCCCACCGCGGAACATGATCGAACATTTTGTTAAGCAAAGATAAAATACTGGGGTACTGTCAATTAAGTTCTAAACAGTTGCAAACGCAATAATTCTGCATGCAGGTTTCTAGGTTCTTTAGGGAAGCCCCTGCAAGTTGGTTTACCCCTTGGATGTCTCTTTAGGCAAGGCAAAAGATGTATCCGAAAGCTGAAATAATGTGTTTTTGACTGCTTGTTAATCAAGCTCATATATTCCAATAAGGCTTCTTGATGTTGGCCAAAAGACAATTTTAGTAAGATGTTTCTTGATTCGCAGATAGCTCAGTCCTTTGGTGTGAGCAAAGATAAATTTTCCTATTTATGTGTATTTGGTTTAGCTTCTTTACTTTTAAATAAAAAAAAAAAAAAAAAAAAAAACAAAGGGATTTCTATTGAAGTTTCAATGTAAAGACCCATTGACACCCTTCTTGTATTGATTGATCCTCAGGGTCAACATTAAGTTAAGACTTTAAGAAAAGAATTCTAGAAACCGAACAATTTATTGTTCAGAAAGTCACATAAGTTAAAATAAAAATAATTTAATAAAATTAAAGTTAAAGGATAAAAAAAAAATTCATAAATGCAGAAAGCATATGGACCCCTGTATCAATACAACAAAAAGGAGGGAATATAGGCATGCACTTCCGAAAGACGCAAGACTCCATTAAATATTTAAAAATTTAGAGAAGATCTGTAGTAAAATCTTGCAAAGTACTTATCCAGTAAGTTAGTAAAAAATGAAGTCCTCTTAAAAATATTCCATCGACAGAAGGCAATTAGGTTTGTTGTCACATGACAAGGGAATGCTTTCCTAATAATCTGAACAAAGAATAATATGTGTATTAAAAAATTCATTGATATCAAGCGAATTGATGGTTCCGACGACTCGGCTGATAATAATCAAAGAGGATTAAATGAACTTTTGATATCTAATTCCTATGTCCTTAAACTTCTGAAAAATTTTGATGAAAAGGAAGATAGACTCGAGTCAACTTTTCAGTTGAAAATTTTTTAAAAACATGTAAATCGTTCACAAAAGACAAAAAACTGTGTGGATACATGATTCTTTCTTATATTTCATGGGAATGCTTTCTGTAGAGAGATGGTTTCTCCAGACATTGAAACAAACGTTGTCTCAACAAGAAAAAAAATTTGTGTGGAAGAGTCAGTTGTGCTAAAAGAGCTATTGCTGGAAGAAATGAATAAATAATATTAAAGAAGTCAAATTTGGTATTACAAATGAGATGATGTCATACACTGCCGCAATGCTTCTTCAGAGTAAAAGGCATACTTAAAAAGAAAACTGTGCCCACAAGAAGGCAGAAACTCTGGGAAAGAATGCAAAGAAAAAAAAAAAAAAAAAAAGGAAATTTAGCAGCTGAGATATTGAATGGAGGCTGAAGAAGTTGAGAAATATTGTCAAAGAGACCGAAAAATAACTTCATATTTTAGAAGAGAAAATATAGCTTTTCTTAAACAGTCATAAACTTTTTTTTTTTTTAAGATTAATGTATTTATTTAGTAGGTTTATTTTTTAAAATTAAATAATTTTTGTAATTTGTTTTAGAGAAAAGGAAAAATTATTTTAACTTTCAATTTAGAGAAAAGGAAAAAAATAAATTTTTTCATAAAATTTTTGTGTACCTTTGTTTTGTAAATTTTTATTTTGATTCTCAATTCCCTGATTTGGATTCCGATTATTTGGCAGATTTTAGAAAAATTAATTGATGTGTGTTTATGACTTTAGCTATATAAATAAATTTTGGAAGTCTGTTTAAAATTTTTTTTTTTTCAATGCAGATATAAATTTCACTCTTGCTATAATGTTCAAATTGTATGATGTCCTTAAATTTGTGAATAGCTGGCAAAAGACAATTTTGTTTAAACTGGATGGTTAGGAGGGTGGCTGGAGGGCTTTCATTTTTTCACCTTTCCTTATTGATAACAAAGAAAAATGATGTTTTGTTTATCAATTATTTTAGTCCAGGGAAAATTTTGGAAGAACAGGGAAAAAAAACAGGGAAAAGGAACACAGGAATTTGAAAAAAGTTTTCAACTTGGTATAAAATAAAATCGCAACTTGATATATATTTAATTTAAAAGTGTTTATCGAAAAATGAGTACGCTCCTATGATTCTGGGGGGGGGGGGGGGCTTCTGGCCTCTATAACGCACGCGGCCTTATATATATATATATATATAATATATAGTATATATAATAATTATATAATATATAATATATATATATATATATATTAATATATTATTTATAAAATATTTTTATAGTACATTATATAATATAATATAATATATAGTATACTTAATTTTAAAAATTTTAAAACAAAAATAATAAAAATTTAAATTTTTTTTTAAATTTAAACATATAATATATAATATATAATTATATATATATAATATATATATATATAATATAATATATAATATATATATATATTATATATATATATATATTATATTATTATATATATATAATATATGATTTTATAGAAAAGCCTCATCGCCCATATGGAGTACTGCTCCATATTCGGGGGGGGGGCTCTGGTTTCACCGCTTTTTGGGACGTCGAGTGCAACGGCAAAAAGAGTTATAATTAAAGACTGTTCTGTACACCTTTTCCAGTTTCCTGACCCTCTACAATCTTTGGGCGATGCGATTGTTGGTTCTTTATTTCTCATATATATCCTATAGGTACGCAGCGTCAAGTGCTCGAGGGAACTTATTCACTCCGCTGTACCACCTACCTTTTACGAACGCCTTCGGTAGGCCCATAGGCTGCTGGTATCTTTGGTGCGCCAAGAGTATTCGTGTTGACCATTGGTAATCCTCCAGGCTAAGTTTGTTGCGTGTTGTGCTTCCTTCTTTTCCCCCCACACCCTCTGTTTGGTGGAATTCCCTTCCCATCCTTCTGTATTTCCTAACTGACAACTTTAATATTTCTTACTCTTAAAGAACGCGTCTGTGCTCATCTGCGTAATTTTGCGCTAGAGGGTGAACTTTGAGAGACTAACAACCCCTCCTTGCATAGTGACCTCTGCCAAGTGATGGTTGGTGGACAACTGTAAAAAAATCTTGAATGGGGCATAATGTGGCAAAAGTGAACTGAGTCTCCTATTCCCCCCATCCTAACATCATTCAGATTATCCAGAAAATCGTACTCTTTTCAACATTACCTCAGATGGATCATATGTCGCACCCACAAGACCAAATTTTGACCCCTTTTACAAAACTTAAATTTTAAACCTTTAGACTTCTAAGTACTCTCACACACAAAATATCTACAAGCTCTCTACACAACTCGCTCATCAAAATTTGCAAAGTCCCTTAATCCTTCCCCCTCCCCTCTCATTCCTTTTCACACCAACACAACAAACACATTTTCCACCACACCACTCATTTTCCACCGTTCCATCTTTATCTTTGTCGTTTTCAGTCACAGCCGAGCAAGAATCAAATTTGCCCTTTGTCTAAATACATCCATCACCTCTCTCTCATCTCCTCAATCATTTATTCCTCTGAACATTTTCATATACAGGATCATTCATATTAAATTTTCGCCGTAGAAGAGGCGGCGCTGGTTATCTGCGATCCATTAAACACCGTACTTCTCGAGGGCATGCATTACATTTCCTGGCAAAATATAGTGGTAGCTAGGCCAGCCCAAACCTAACTACACGTCCTTAGTCGCCTTCCTACGACAGCAGGCCATACGATGTGCGGCAATTTTTTCTCCCTACACGTATGGATAGTAAGGGATAGGATGTCTGTAAGATGTTGTCTAGAAGAGGGGGTGTGGATTATAAAGTATGCTTACTAATGATATGTTGTCTGGAGGATGAGTGTGGATATTAACGCATAACAGAAAGGCGACCCATTAGGCACTGGGAATGTCATACATAGCATAAGCAAAATGAAGAAGTATAATTATAATATATATATATAATACTATATATAATATATATTATATATAGTATATATATCATATATATATATATATATATTAATATAATAATATATATATTTATATAATATATATATTATAATTATAATTGTTGTTTCGTCCCGGGGGCTGCTTTGGACTCCTCAGTGGTGGTCGCAGCCCCTATCCCAGACGCACACATATATATATATATAATATATTAATATTTATATATAATATATATATTATATATATCTATATATTATTATAATATTATTATTATAATTAATTAGTATATACTATATATATATATATATTATATATATATTATATAATATTTATTATTTATTATTATTATATTATTATTATTTATTATTATTATCTATTTATTAATTATAATTATTATATTATTATTTATTATTATTAATTTTATTTATTATTATTATTATTATTATTATTTATATTATTAATAATTATTATTATTT
>JABUQX010053496.1:0-72500 GCA_015478945.1 Trachelipus rathkii
ATTATTATTATTATTATTATTATTATTATTATTATATTATTATGATATGATTATTATTATTATTATTATTATTTATTATTATTATTATTATATTATTATTACTACAAAAAAAAATCTCACTGAGAGACAAATACTATCTTCTGCCAATTCTACATGAGAATATAAAACGCGGTTGTTTGGACGCTAGCAAAATCTCACTCCTCAAAGAGAATTCTTTCTCTTAAATATAAATATTCGTTTTCATCTAGTCTAGCTTTTTCAACTAAACCTGTACTGGCCTTGTAACAGCTACAGGTGTTTGCAACTTCTCTGGAGCTGTAGAAACCTGATTCAAGCTACACAAGGCGAAAACAAAGTTGTTTGTCGTCCCCGCCGGCGTTTGTGTTGTATCATGATTATGAATATTATTATTTCTGTATATAGCCAGAAACTATTCTGTTGAAAGACCTTTCTGGTAAATAATGTAGTGTTAGTTTACCTGCGTCCCGTTTAAAGCGACTCTTCCCCCCCCCCCGAATTCCTTTAGCAAAATAATTCCAGTTTCCATTTTTAAAAGGTTTTGGTCAAGTGGGAGTGGCATGGCTGTTGCACTTAAAATATTATATATTATTAATAGGTGAGATATTTTATATACCTATTTAATAATTTAGTTATGATTATTATTATTATTATTATTATTATTATTATTATTATTATTATTATTATTATTATTATTATTATTATTATTATTATTATTATTTTATTACCCTAGTTCAGGTTAATTATGGAGTTTATTTTGAAATTAATAATAAGATACTCGGCTAGTTAAGAATAGAGTAATAATTGCAGATTAGTCCAGTAAATACCTAATAGTTAATATGAAAGAATTGCCAGTCTTAAAAAGGTGGGTAATTTCGTACTACGCAATTGTTTCGGATATATTGCCATTAATTAATGAGTAAAATTTTCTACATATATGTAATTTTTAGGGTTCCTAAAAGTACTGCTTATTATCTCATCATTCCTTTGCGGTTATTTAGAGATATATATTTTCATTAATATACTTAAAGGCTTATATGTAAAGCCGTAAGTGAGGTTATCTTAGTACCGTTCTAAAGAAAAAATACACATATAACAAAATACCTTTGTTTTAAATAAATATAACCTAGTAACTTTACGACAATATTCAGATATTTATAATTTCTTTAGTACTTTAAACTTTATAACATCTTATTTCCTTTTTTAACTTTTATTTCTCTTTTTATCACTCTCTACCTAAAGCAGAAAAGAGCCTAAGATCCATTAATCAATTATTATTATTATTATTATTATTATTATTATTATTATTATTATTATTATTATTATTATTATTATTATTATTATTATTATTCTAATAATAATAATAATAGGTTTCGGCTTATAGAAACTGTAAATAATTTCCTTGGTTGTATTTGTATTCAAATCTAAATGGTTTTCATTTAAAATATTTGAATTTATTTGTGTATTAATAAAGGAATGCACTTTTGCAGAGTATTAAATGTTTTGCGACATTGGGTTGATTATCATTTTTATGACTTCGAATCTGATCAACCTTTGCTAGAAAAACTCACAAGTTTTCTAGATGGTGTGAAGGGGAAATCTATGAAGAAATGGGTAGATTCTATCACAAAAATTATTCTAAGAAAAGTGAGTTTTATATTTCTTTAATAATTGACAAATTGACTGTATCATTAACGACCTTGTCAAATACCAATTTGTAATCTTATTTTATTATTGTAGTGCAACGAAGAGCCTAGAGAAATCACTTTTAGTCACAACAAATCTCCGCCGTCTCCTAAGGTTCATCTCCACATGGAGGATAAAGACTGGGAGCTAGCGCTACCGTTAGAATTAGGAAACACAATTGGTGAGGTAAGGACTTTAGGGATTCATTAGATTGAGGCTCATTTTTAACTAATAATTTTATAAATTATATTTAAGCCAAAAGGTTAAAAACTACTGAAGGATAAAATAATTGTTGAGGAAATTATATGTATAGCTAAGATTATACTGCCAAGCAATTTTAAAAAAAAACCTTAGTTTGAAAAATGATATATTAAAAGATTTTTTTTTTTTTTCAGTGATTATTTTTAGAAAGCAATGGTTAGTAAATTGCGTTAAGTTTTAAACAATAATTTTTAATCACTTGGTTTGTATGCGCCAGTATACTGAATTTTTCAAGCTTTATGTAATCATAGTTTAGTTTGACCTCTTTTATGAATGTTTCTTTTAAAATTGAAAAAGTAGAATTAATTCCTTAACCAGAGTGAAAAATGGGAAGTTAAATATTTCTTATTTTTCATCAGTTAAATTCCCAAAAATTTTCCGTAACACTTGATGGGGGGAATTTTTATTGTAAATTTAAAAAAAAAAAAAAAATGCACCGTAACAATCGGTAAAGAAACCAAATCATGTGATGTTACAAAATTAATGAATACGATTGGAGATACTGATCAAACAAAAGGAATTCCGGAAAATTTATTTTGGTTTTGGTATGAATTATGTTTTAAACAAAGTGGTTCCTCATGTATTTTACGCATTGATATCTAATTTTAGATAAATTAAAAGTTTTTTCTTAAGAATCTATTTTTTTTTATTGCTCGACTTTAAGCTTTGTAATCGAGCGAGAGATGGCCTGAATATTTATTTTACTCCCATATTCGCGAATGTTTTAATGACAAGCTTACTATTTTAAGATTCCGTAAATATGAAATTTGAGTTTTTATTTTTTTTTAATTGCCAATGCGAATAAATTCTGTCAGTAATGTTCCAATTTTTATACAGGTATAGGTGGAATATTAGCTTCTACTGTAAGAGTTCAGCCATAAATGATTTAGTGAATAAAATACATTCAATTTCCTTTGTTTCTAGAATACCGAACGGCGACTCACTCTTACAAGCACCCTATCAATCTCTTTCCCCAACCTCCACCCTTTGAAAGAGATAAACCACATTTCATTAATTTATAGGCCTGCAGTTGATTACATAGTCAATAACTAGCTAACTGAAAGATCAGGATACGTCTCCCCATGCATCCTCCACCATACAATAATGTCTTCGTCAGTGAAAATGCATTTCCTTGTCCAGACAGCTGATCATCATCATCACTGCTTGAATGTATAATTGTATTCATGACATTGGTGCTTGTGGATGGTTTTGAAGCAGCGTTTGCTGTTCTTTGTTTTGTTTTTAAATTATTTTTATTTTTTTTGTATTTCTTTACATTTTCGGCCGACGCTGACTTTAACCTCTGTAAAAAACAGAAGTGAAAAAATGTGTTTTGAATCTAGGATTCACAAACGTAGCTAATTTGTTTTCTGTGAAATCGAACCTTTTTATTTATTTCTCCATATATCTTCCCTCTTATCATTTTTATTTCTTAACTCATTGTCTGAAGATGCTAATACTCTCTTTAAAGTGGTTACGAGATGAATTGATGTCTGCTACTGCTGAGTTTTTGCTGATTATCTTGGTGATATCTTCAAAGGATTGGAATACAGTGAAACAGTTGGTTGGATAGCATTGTCTTGGGACGTTAAGACATTTATTTTACAAGCAAGTATAAGCTGTCACATGCATAAAGTTTTTTCATCCCTATCTTCATTTGTAGAATATGGTAACGTCATGCATTACTGAAAATTTTGGAACTTCAATTCTTGCCTGTATTTTCTTTAGTTCTTCTTGAACCATGGTCGAATGAATAAAGTGTGCCGCAAGTGACTTACATTTGGAGAGAACTTATATGACTGATGTTTGAGATGTCACACCATTCCTAATGTTAAGGTGCAGTTGATGTCTGACGGAGTTTGTGTTATTCACTCAAAGGAGAAACCGTGCTTTCCTTATATTTATATTGGCACCAGCATCTCTCATGACACAGTGAACATCTGAGGATAGGCTCCATTTCACCAGCATTCCATTAAATACGTTATTGAAATATTCACCCGTGTAACGTTCAGTGAGTGGTTCGGTGCATAACACAAAATTTTGGTGGTTGAAACGACTGTCTACGGTATGACTAGATAGAGATAACAAAGAAACTCTTGATTATCTGACCATTCGTTGGTGGAGAAAGCTAACTGGGATGATTATTTGATCGAGTTATTAATTCTGAAACTTTTGTGTTAACGCAATCAAAAATTTTCTCATAGTCAATATCTTTGTAATATTTCCTTTGACTTGTGGGTTTAATAGGACCACTCCTTTCATTAGCCATACAATGCTAAAAACTTTAATCTGAGAAAACAGAAGATCGTCCATTGCTGTCATTTCTGTAATTTTGCTATTCATTCATGTATTTTTTAGTTTTTAGCGTCCCATATGTTTGTATTTTCTATATAAGTCATTCCTAAGACTGGCATTGAAGACCTTAACTGTTACTCGTTTTCTTTTCTACCCCTTCCTTGTGTTTGCTGCTTAGATGGTTCCTGAATCAAATGTCACTTTCACTTTCTGAGAATAATTATGATTGCAAAGTTTTTATTTTGCGATGTCATCCGATACAATTTTGAAGTAATTCCAAATCTCACTGGATGAGGATGGCATTATGCAATAGGTTGAACAGTCGCTCTCAAGGGTATATACTCACACGTACAAGTCTATCAATATTGTTAGACTTCGAATGTGTTTCATTTTTTTACCACGACCTCAATCGATAGTAGCCAACTCATTCTGGTCGACTTATAACTAACGTCACTTAAGTTTACAAACTATCTCCACATAGGGTTTTATATTCACTTTCGTATGTGAATAATTTATTTATTTTTAATATTCCTGAATGTGAATATTTTTTTTAAGATATTGACCAATGTGAATGCGAATTTTGAAAACGAATATTCGGTCTATCTCTAAATTTGATCAAGGAAATTTTTTATGGCATCTTTACAATTCACATGCTTTATCAGTGTGAATAAAACTAAACTTAAGCTAAATCATTCTATTAAAGCTCCAAATTTCTTGAAGTTTAGTTTTGCTTCCAAAGATGCTCGTTTTCTAGTAGTATTCTACAAAATTGTATAAATATTGTTACAGGGATTATACGTTATTTAAAAAAAAATCTATTTTATAATTGTAAGTACGAGATTACTGTGCATTTAGAGTTAAAAATAAACTTTATTTTTTTAATATAATAAATTTAAGTTCTCTGTATGATTTGAGATAGTGAAGTTTAAGTTAACAAGATGAATTATAGTCTATTTTTAATGGAATTTCATTGTTTAAGCAGCCCGATGTCATACGACCATTACTTATGTTGCATCCTATCGAAATCGCCCGTCAACTCACTCTTCTCGATTTTGATTTGTATCGTGCTGTCAAACCTTCAGAGCTAGTTGGTATACATTGGACGAAAGAGGACAAAGAAACTAGGTCGCCAAATCTAATGAAGATGATTCATCACACTAATGGGGTTGGTTGATTTACTTTTACTGGTTTGTGTGTGTTCTCAAATATTTTTAGCATGCAATCATTCAGTGTTGTAGTTAAATTTTTTTTTATCTTCGATTTAAAATCTATACCGTAAAATGAGGGAAAACTGGTAGAAATTTTGCGTTTTTTGGGGGGGAGGGGGGATCATGAAAATCGAAAATTCAAGTTAAACCCATATTTAAATTTTTTTTTTTTAAATTTAAACCTTCATAAATGTTATAGCATAACGAAAATATAAATTGGCCTTTGGAAAAATTGGTAATTGAAAATTATCTGACTTACGGTTGTACTGTAGTATTATTATTAGTATTGGAAGGTAATAGAAGTGTTTAAGATGTTATAAAATTTATTTGGGTAGAAAAAAACATGTGTAACTTATAATTTATTACCATATATAAACATTAAGTTTGTAAGAAAATTATAAATTTTTTTTTTTTTAAATATTTTGTTACATATTCAAGTAAAAATAGGTACTTAACCTTGTAAAGCATAACATAACAGAAACGGAGGTTTTCATTTCCCTCTCTGCACGTTTGCATCCTTTTTGGAAATTTTCGTCTCATCATAGTTTACAATGTTTGTGGGATTGACATTTGCTCTTAATTTTTGTAAATGGTTAAAGTAATTAGATACGATGTCAACAGAAATGTTAGCACACTTTACCAAAATATTTTGGCAATGGCATTGTGTTATGTCTTTATTCCTAGCTAGGAAGCCATATACCTAATCAATCCCTGGAAGATTATTTGTAAATTCAGGCACTATTCTGTTTTTAAAGTTTTGAAACATTTGTATGAAATTACGAAGGTCAGACGAGCTGAATGCCAGCCCATATTCGCTTAGGAGATGTAAATACTGTGCTATGGTTCTCTCTTCCATTATGAGAAGGGCTGGATTTCTCCCACTTCTTCCAGGATTTTGTATATTTCCCTTTAACCATATTCGAAGGGTTTCAAAAGGGAAATTATATATTTTTGTCGTTGAGAGGATACTAGCACCCTCTTCGACATCAAGAACAGCCTGTACCATATCTTGTGTATAAAGGAGTCGCCTCACCCCTTGTTTCTTTTCTATGGTAGGGTTCTTGCCGGCATACTGCATGAAGGATAAAATTAATGTTGTCAATTCATTTGAAACAAATTTCTAAAAAGCCTTCAACACCCACCAATAGATAAACAAGTAAAGGGCATTAATATTTATTAAAAAGTATATTTATAATACAGATTAATTATTATTTAAAAATATATAAAAAGTATATTTTATAATTAAGATATAATTACCACCAAAGTTTTTCCCACTAAAAAGTCTTTTGAAATTGCATTTGTGGAACGAAGGAATTTGGCGCAATATTATTTACATAAAAACTCTTACTTTTACACTGTTCTTTATATGAGCTTCAAATTGAATTTATTTCTAACTTTCTAACTTTCCTATATTCCTTTCCTTCAGAAATTTTTTTTTCAAATTTTTTCTCTTGTCCCCTCACTCTCCTATTGGCCCCGCAGATCTGGGGAGTAAGGTGCGATACAAGCATTCGGAAATAGAAAAGCCAGTAGGAGAAAATAGACAAACGTCGAAAAAAAAAAGCCCAGACTCTTACCCGTTCCTCCTCAAGTAACCATTAATTAGTGCGGGTTTGCAACTGGGCATTACTGCCGCCGGGAGCTGCCCACCCTACCCACCCCGGGCTGGTGGCCTTTTTCTACCAAATACCGGCAAAAATGGAAAGGGCGGGTTTTTATATAAAATATAACGTAGATTGATATAATATTAAGAAGTGAGATAAAGGTTTTTTACTATATTTACAACCTTAATTCGTATTTATGGAAAGAAATGTTGGGTTTTTTTAAAAAATGGTTATTGCTATATCAATTTAATATTTAAGATCACTTTTGAAAGTCTTGAACACAAAAAGAAAATTTAAAGGTAAATAAAATTATTGGGATAATACTTAGAAAGAAATTACTAATCATTAGTACAATATAATGTAATTGCAACTTAATATTTAGTTACAATATAAAATGTAATTGCAATATTGTGAAACTGAAAAATACGTTTCTTCAAAAGATTAAAAACAAAAAAAAAAACAAACCTTTTAAAACTTAATTATCAATTTAATAATTATAATTTAATTTTATATTGTAAAAATTGCTACTTTGACAGTGTTTAGAAAAAATAACTTATTTTGATTTTTAATTAATAAAAATTTTACAGATTCAACTTTTTATTATTAAAAAATTATATATAAAATTTATATTATTTCATGGTAACAACTGAGAAAAACCATTGCAGCATTTAGGTCCTATATATATTGTAGTTTCTAAAGCTATATAGCGATACTATAGAATATAGTATTCAACTATTAGTTATTAAAAGTTTCTTTGGTCTACGCCATTGAACTACCACACCCATCACTTTATTTGACTATCTTTTTTAGCATCTATTGGCACAATTACAAGTTTTCTCTGCCGACTTATCATTCCGCTAACCTATTTCTAAGCTTCGTTTGGAATAAATAAATATAATTATGAATTATATATAATATTAGTTATATATTTATTTATATGATATAAGTTTGGATGCATCGACCAATTAAGTACTTTGCCGATGTATATATCCGATATAAGTCACCATTTATATAATATATTATAATAATATATTATTCTATATATATATATAGATATATTATATATTATATAACCGGTATATATTTATATATATAGTACGGTAAATATTTATTGATTTAAGTAAGTATAATATATATATATATATATATATATTATATTATAATTATATATTATTATATTATAATATTTATACTTTATATTATATATATATAATATATTATATATATTATTATTAAGTATATATTATATTATATATATATATAATCCTGCTGTCAAAGATATCTTTCCGCTATGCAATTTATTTACTAATTGGAAATTATTTAAAATCGTAGGTTAAAATTTTTTTTTGGGCCCAAAAAAAAAACCCTGGTTTTTTTTTTTTAAAATAAAACCGGTTAATATAAAAAAAAACTGGGTTTTTTGCCCCTATTAGTGAGAGCTCGTCACAGACAGAAAATCCACGCCCTAGAGCATCATGGGACCGCGTCGGAGGGTTTGCGACGGACCCTCACTATGGTAAATCGGTCAATGTAAGGGTTATTCGCCTGGCCGCAGGTTGGGCGCCAACGCATGCCCCCATACAAACTCGCGCCATTCTCTCCTATCATGCTTTTTTATTCTCGCCTCTGCCAAACTCACATTTCTTACCTTCAGACATTCGTTCACCACTCAATCCCACTTTCTCCTTCGGTCTCCCACAGCCGGTCGGTTCCCTAAACACTCCCCACTATACATTCTTTTTTAACTTTTCCTCTTTCATTCTTTATTCGTTTTGTCCACATGACCAAATCATTTTACATTGCTTTTAATTTTTTTTCCACCATTTTATATCGATCTTTCTTCATACCACATCTCTAATACGTTCATTCCTCATTTTAATTAATTTTCTTTTTCTACAATCTGAAGCGCCCCTAAGATTGTCCTCTGAACACATTGAACTTTAGATTCTATACTATTCTTATTCCAGACCATAGTCCTCACTACCATATATAACACAGGTAACAACATACGCCTCATGTAAGACTTCTAGCAGCCACTCAAGCATCTTTGATTCTTATGTTCATGTTACTAACAAAACTGATATTAATTGCAAAGTAGTTTACCTTGTCTAGTAATTTTTCCAACAACTTTCCTACTCATACACTCTGCATCATTCCGTTCCCTTCTCATCACACATAACCTCTAATATTTTTAAAAAGCTCAGAAACTGGCTTCCAGCTGCTCATTCATCGTAACATAAACTTCACACACTGAGGACTGTCCTCCTCACTTACTACCATAACTTTAACTCTTATCTAACGTTTACTTTCCAAACCGCTCTCCTTTTAACAGTACCCTGCCAAATGCTCCTCTAACCGCAATCTTCCTTAACGTCTCCGTTCAGGATTCGCACACAGAACGCAAATCATATTCCGCATATAATAGGTAGGGCACCCTCCACTCCTCTCGTTCATTCTTCCATCATTCTAACGACCATTTCCCTGCCATCCCACGCTCGAATTTCTTTTCATAACCCCCTTATCCATATAACAAACATGGTGAATAACCAAGGAGACATAACACATACCCTGTCTCATGTTTTCTCTCTCTGCTATTATAATTTTGGTCCTATTTAAAACCAATACCATTGACACACCTTTATTCTTACACACGCTTTCACTATCGTCATACATGGTCAAACTTTTGATTCATTCAGAAAGCTTAACGGCACGAACTGACGCATATATCACTTAAATACCCTACTGCCTATAAACGAACTTTTAATAAAAAGCTCAATAGTTTAGATCACTTTGAGATAGTTTTCAACAATACTTTACATTCAAATTCTATTCTTTCTTCTCTTTCTTTTATTTTCTCCAATCATTTTGTTTCAAAAATGTAAAGATTTGATGATCCACACATCCTCTCCACTCCTAACGCGCACGCTTGTTCCTTCAACAACAAGTCCTCAGTCCACTCGACGGGGCACTCTTTTCTCAAAACCAAAAAATCCAGCATATACCTTCCCTATTTACAACACTCAATAAACCAATTTCCGTCATATTTTCTACAGTTCCCCTTTTTCTTCCCTTACCCTTATATAAGGGTACTATTTACTTGGCTCTCCTCCAATCCCTTGGAACTATAACCTCCCATAAACGCTTTTATTACACAAGGCTTCCAAATCCACTCAAATTTTCACCAATTCGTCGCCTCCGCTGCTTGATTTGATCTTTTATTTAACCTAGTAATTTCATCTATACCTGCAGTTTACCTTACTTCTGCAACTTTCTCTTCTCACTGCTAACCTCCCATGTAACCGCTTGCATTTCTCTTACTAATGAAACTCTCATCTTCCGGCAAATTCCTATTTCCTTCTTGCACCATCAAAACCACAATTTCTCTACATTCACATAACACCTCGTCAGCCGCGCCATCATTATGTTATTTGTGGCCAGATTTTCGAAGTGTTTCTTTCCTCACACTCACCCTCTCACATCCATTTCATTTTTCAAGAAAGAAACATCCCTATTCATTATTCATTATTCTTAAGCGATGATTCCCCGTTTTATATTTTCAAATTTCTTAACCCGTACAAAGGTATAAATATATTGAGAAAATGAGCTTTGGTCCTAATTTTTCACCCTTGTATATCCTCATTCATTCTCCTTCCATTTACTAATGTTCATTTTTCCTGCTTGTTGCTATGACACGATGGTATGGATGGCACCTTTTAGTAATTTCTTTTTTCCTCTTATATAATCCGAATTCTTCTTTCTTTTTGAAAACTTCATCATTTGCTTTTAAGTACATTCAATCACTCTCCTTCTTTTTTTTACCGTTTTATGCACCTTCACCATTTCATACCTTTTCATTGCCAGCCATTCGCTGTTAACAATCTTACTTTTCCTTACTTTAGGCACATCCACAGACACTTCCTTTGCCACTACTAACATTGCTTCCTTCATTTGCCCGCAGATATTTGTTTCAGTATCAAACTCGTTCACATTCAAAATAACCGACTTTACTTACGAGCGGCTCTTACATACTTATCTTATTGTCTTGCTCACTTAACTTTACTTGCTCACCTTAATAATTTTTCCTACTTCCTTCGTATCACCTTCCTCTCCTCCAAGCCCCCCACTAACTTAATGTTTTACATAGATACAATTATATGATCCAATAATCCCATGCATAACCCCTCACTGATTAACATCCAACACCCCTAACCTTCAACATTCTCTTACTTTAGCAAGTTCATATCAATGCATACCTTTTCACTCTAAATGCATATATCCTACCCAACTCTGTTACTTATGGATACTCTTTGTGTTTAAAGAAAGTATTACTTACACACATAACCTCTCTCTTCCAGAATCAATCACCTTCTATACCATTCTCATTTCTCTTCCGGCCGCCATCCCAAACCAACTGTTATACCCATACCCTTTTTTGATCACTCTATCCAACCATTCAGGTCCCCTCAGCAACTATCAAGTCTGGAAGCTTCCTATGTCACCATCCCAGGAGCCTGCCATTCAGATTATCCCAAAATCGCACACTCTCTCTCTTCAACGTTTCCTCAGATGGACCAAATACGTCCACAACGCAAACATACCTTGAGACTCGTTATTCAAAAACTTTAAATTTAGAACCATTAGAATTCCCTAGACTTGCGACTCACACACACAGGTCTCACCATAGCTTTGTACCCAGACAGGTCACTCATCATAAATTGCCTCCTTCTTCCCTCTCTCATTCATTTCCATCACCAGCAGCTGCAACACTTCACACCAATCTTTCTTCCATTCTCCTTTCGCTTTCATCTTTGTTTCAGATCAACGAGCAACGCAAATCAAATTTGCCCTTTTCTAAATACATCCATAAACCTCTCTCCTCTTGCTCCTCAACATTTATATTCCTCTGAACATCCATGTACATACGATTCGTAAACAATTTCGGCCGAAGATTTAGAAGGTTCGTTTACGGCGATCACGACCTATATTGCGAGGCATGCATTAGCATTCGCTAGCAAGAGATAGGTGGTAGTGGGCAGCGCAACCCAACTACCCCCGTTCCCTTAGTCGGCTTCTACGACACGCAGGACATACGATGCGGGCAATTCTTTCTCCCCCACACATAGGGATATGAGTGAGTAGTAGGGATATCTGTGATAAAGAGGGTGGATTGAAAGAATGGAAAATTTATGAAAAATTGATGGGTCACTGGAGGGAAAAGAAAGTGCATGTGGTAAATGCTAATGCACGAATGCATAACAAATGCAACATACACGTGCTGGGGGTCGGAGAGTTCACACAAAAGACCCATCTGCATTGGTTCTCACAGCTATGCCAATGCCCAAGTTACAAGCACCAAACACCACTATGAGAATCAAATACACCCTTCCGGTGAAAATTTTTAAATCAATTTTTAAAAAATTAAATTTTGAAAATGGGGGAAATATTTTTTAGTTATAATTGTAATTTATTTATTTTTTTTTTTAGGCTTTCCTTCATTTAAAAAAAACTAAAAACTAAAACTACCAGTTTTCTCCCACATTACCATTTCCCCCCCATTTTACTATATAATATATATATATAGTATTATTATATATATATATATTCTTCTTATTATAATTATTATATATATATTAGTATTTTTATATAATGATTGTTTTGTTTTTATTCTATTTTTATTATATGATATAGTTATATAGACTTTATATATATTTAGTTATATACGTTATATTAATTTTATTTTCGTGTACAAAATATATTTTCATATTGCATTCATTTTCTACTTTTTTTCCGTTAATTTTCATGTAGGTTTCTCCAGTGATTTTGTACGAAAAGCAAGTAGGAGTTATTATATGACAAAAGTCGAAAAAAGCCCAGCCTTACGCCCCCTCCCTTCTCTGTTCCATTAGTTAATTTAGTAAGTTTTAGACACAGGTAACAACAAGTATTCCTTCTTATGCCAACGACTTTTCTAAGCGCATTCTTTTCGGCTTGACTTTAGTCTTCGGTTGCGTTCAATCCAACGATTTTAAGTTGCACGAGCACCTTGCCCTGGCATTCACAACTTTCCTACTACAACTCTGCATCATCCGTTCCCCTTCTCATACCTATTACACATAATCCTCAGATATTTAACACTGTCATGACACTTGGTTTCCATTGTCTTGCTCACCTCTAAACATAGCTTTCACACTGTAGGGCTTCTTATGCGTCACTAAATAAGCAAAGGATACTTTCTTGTTACCTTACTCTAACGCTTACTTCAAAACCGCTTTCCTTTATCTATCTATTCGCCATCTGTCTCAATATCTCTTTCTACAAATCTTCGTCTAACTCTCTTCAGAATTCGCGTTCAACAAAGAACGCCAAAACATTCCGCATATAATCAGGTAGGGTACCCTCCACTCATCCTCCATTCTTCCATCCATTCTAACACCTATCCTGCATCCCCCCCTCTCATCTGTTCATAACCAGCCATCCATATACAAACTATGGAATACCAAGGGCATACCACAACCCTGTTCTTCACATCCTGCTATTAATACTAAACCAACTACTTTTTACACCATTTATTCTTATGCACGCCTGCACTATCCTCATACATACTTTTCGTTCCATATCCAGAAGCTCCACGCGAACTACGCATATATCAACTTTTAACATGTGCTTCGTATGAGCTTCTTTCTATTTACCCTATCATTTGCGCCTGTTTTTGCAAATCCATAATACCTAAGTATATAGAATTTATTCTTCTTTTTCTTCTCATTTTTCTCAATACTTATTTTTGTTTCATATGTTAAAGATTTGATCCACACTCCTCTACCACTCCCGACCTGAACGCACTTTTTGTTTCTATCACCAATTTCAGTGTCCTTCATGTCACTTCGACGCACTCTTCGACGCTAATTTAACGAGCATATATTTCCCTTACAGTTTCACTCATATATACTTTATTCCCTCTCTTCTTATAATTTCTACGTTATCCTTTCTTATTTCTCCTTTTACCTTTTCTTATATAAGTGTATTGTATTTTTGCTTTTCTATCTCTTTCGATATCCTTGGCCATAATCTACCCTCTTTAAACGCTTTATTACATCAACTTCTCTATATGCCTTATCAGTATTACCTCGCTACGATTGCTGTCCTTCCGTTCTTGAACATTGGTTTTAGGTTCTATCCAGTAATTTTTTCAGTCTGTTTCTTCTGTCTGATTTGTATTCATCTCTTCATTCTGGTTCCTTCTGAGCTGTTCTTGGTTACCCATTGTTGGTGCCTTTTTCTTTCTCTAGTGATCGGTGTTCTGGTGTTGTCATCCTAAACTACCTATTCCTTCTAACCATGCCATCACGCGCACACACATTCACTATCACCTTTTTCATTAACTGTTTAATTATTATACTTCGGATTTTCGAATGTGTTCTATTCGCATTTAATCCCCTCATATCCATTTCATCGTGTGTGTGTATATATATATATATATAGTATATATATTATATATATATATATATATACTAGGGTATATTTTGTATTATTGAAGTTTATTTATATAAGCTATTAGTAATTTTTGTATTATTAGCTATATTATAATATTATGATATGATATTATATATACGTATTATATTATAAGTTATTAGAGATAACTTAAAAAAGGTTTATTATGATTTTATATTATTTATTTTGTTGATATTTTTTTGACCTATTAATAATTATTAAAGTTTAATTTTGTAATAAAATTAACGTATGTCATTATGTTTGCAAGTGTTACGTAATTTGGTTTTAACAAAAAGGTGCGTCGTTGATTTGTTTGATTAATCTTTATGAATTGAACGGTTGTTGCTGTTTTTTATAGATGATGCTTTTGAGATATTCTTCTGTTATGTTTTCTTTATGCTCTTGTTAAGGATAATCGTTTTAGTGGAGTGTTTTCGAAGGTTTGCTTTGTGGCTGTGGATTCGCTTTTCGCGCCGTGCACAGCTCCTGAGTGCAACTAAATAGGTTGTGGACTGGTTTGAGATTGAAGTTTTTCTCTACATGGTGAGTCATGTTGAGCTTGTATTGCTTTATTGTGCGAGTGCGTTATGGTCTTATATATATATTTAGATATTATATATATATATATTATTTATAAGTATATAGTATTTATATTTTTTTATGATAGTTTATTTAGTGTGGTTTGTATATGGTTTGGGTTGTTTTTAATATTTTAGGTGTTTGGTGTTATATGTATTTATTTATATTTTTTGGTGAGTATTTGCTCAGTACATGTCATTGGATAAGCCCATTTCATGTCAATGCATTTTTATGTATATTATATTATATTATGAGTTGTTTGTTAGGTTATTATAGTGTTGTATATAGTTGTGTATTATAGTGTTATTTATTTGGTTAGGTGATTATATGTATTATATAGGTTTGGTATGCATTAATTATTTTTGCTTTATATATTATTAGTTTTTATTAATTGTATATTTTATTATTTTTGTATTGTTATATATATATGGGTGATTTGGTTTTGTTTGATTGAGTATGTTATATTTTGTTTTATGTTTATATATATAATAAGTTTAGTGATTTTTATATATTGTTATATTATAGTTATAGCATGCTTATCGTGAGTGAGTACTTGTTTATATGAGTGTATGTATTTTTGTTTGATAGTATGATCTAGTATGGTACGTAATTGTATATATGTTTGCTTGGAGCTTGTATATATTGTTTTTTTACATATATATATATTATATAGTTATTTATTAGTGTTAAAGAGACCTTTATTGTTGATGTTGTTGTTATATTTTATAATTAATTTTTATTGTTTATTAGTATTTGTGTTTTCATATTATTAATTATTATTTAGATTTCATTGTTTGTTGATTTATATTATTATTATATAAGTGTGTTATTGTGTGTGTGTTATATTGTAGTGTTATTAGTATGTATTATTATATATTGAGTTAATGTGTTGTGTTGATGTGTATATTGATGTCAAATTTTATTATTTATTGTTCAATTACTATTTTGTATTGTTATTTATTGTTTATATATTTATTGTTAGTGTGTTTTTTTTGTTGGTTTTTTTTTTTTTTTTTTCATTTATTATATTATTTTTTTTATATTATGATTTATGAATTTATTAGTATTTTAAATTATTTCTTTTAGTTTAATTTTTTTTTATGTGTATGCCTTTATTTATTATTATTTTTTTTCTTTCTTTTGAGTTTTTTTTATTTTATGTACGTGTTTTTTTATGTTTTTCGCATTATTTATTTTTTTAATTTTATTTAGTTTTTATATTATTTATTTATTACTTTATGTTTTATCGTTTTATTATTTTTTTTTTTGTTTGTGTTTTTTTTTTGTATTATGATGATTTTTTTTTTTAGTTTTTTTTTTGTCTGGGTAACGGTAATACTGTGATTATTTTTTGTTATATCTTTTTTTATTTTTTATCTTTTTTTTGTAAGATTTTATTTATTACTTGTTTTTTAATATTTTCAAAGTCGGTGTTTTGTGGTATGATGTGTGGAGGGATGTGTTGTCGTGTATGTGTGCGATGGTGTGTGTTGGGTCGTGCTGTTGTAGCTATGTGCGTGTAGTGTGATGGTGTGTGGAGTGATATGATTGTTGTGATTGTATGTTGTGATGTATGTCTGTAATAGGTTGAGGGTTGTCGGTTTACTTTTGTTGCGTAAATGTTTAAGAAATCTGATTTTTTGATTATTGTGTTTTTTGTATCAGTGATGCGATTAATCGAGAGTAAACTTTTTTTCTTGAAGATTTTAATACGTTTTTCAGGAGGTAAAGAGGAGGCTACATCCTTACACAATGAAAATATATGAAGAAACGCTGGAACTCAATAAAAATCATTACAAAAGATATTTAGAAAAATTGCGCTCTATCAATCCCCCGTGTGTCCCGTTTTTTGGTGAGTTAAATTAAAGTATACAAATTAAATACACTTTAAAGTTATGATATCGTCGGTCAAGTGTATATAGAGTTTTCATTCTTTCTGGTATTTAAAAGCTTTATTGTTATTAAGTAAATTACATCATGATTTCAGTTTATTATAATTCGATAATATAGCAAAATGAAAACTTTTAAGTTCTTGATAGTATTACTTATAATTGCTTTGAGATATTTGTTAATTTGATCAGGTGTATATCATTCATTATTTTTTATATTTTTTAGTATGCTTAGAATTGAATTTGACCAAAGTATTCATGAATATCATATATGATGCGAAAAAACTCGACCAATACTCTGCTTCTGTTTGACAGCTCATATATGCAGTATATTATACTTTATAATATATATTAAAACTATAATATGTGTATATCTTTTTCAGATGTTCACTCAAGCTTTCGCAAAAGTTACCACAGGTTATTGCCTTTTTGTTATTCAGTTTATAATTCTTTATATATATTATTTTTTTTAAATTTTTTGATTTTTAAAATTTATTTTTTTAGAGCTAACCACAATTTCTCACTTAATAGTGGAATAATGTTAAACACTAAATAGAGACTAATAATTATTCTTATCGAAAAATCTTACCTATCACCCTAGAAACTTGCTTTATGTGCTAGCCACTGCTCACTCATATAGTGAGTGTCATAGGTCGTGTTTAAAGTCCACCTATCTATCCTTTTAAAAACTCCAAAATATTATTGAAATAGTATAAACCGAGCCAAAAGATACCATAAAGTTTAAGCTAATTTTTTTTATCATGGTAATTTTTATAATATATAGTATTTATTTTTAAAAAAAATGTTTTAAATTTTTTATACTATGCTCACTCTGCTCCTTCGTAGTAAAGGAGTACAATTAAAAGAACAATTATAATTCGAAAATCCGCAAACTACCCTGCTACGTGCACAGCGCCCCAGTGCAGGTACGTGTCTACCGTGATAGCATTTAAATAAACCTCCAATAAGACATATAAAAGAAATACGGATTCACGTTACGAGAGTTACTGAGTTCACAACTAGTTGACTTTTTTTTCATATTTTTTTATATAATGTGAAAAGTTCTGTGTTTAAAATTGTGTGAGTACATTTAGGGTTTAAAAGGGCGCGAGCCGACGTTATACTCACTTATAATTCTAATAAGGATTAGGTAGAAACAGAGTAGTAATAGGATCACAAGCGTATGCTACCCGCCCCTATCGATTGATGTTATTTACATATAATGGGCACTATCATCACGCCTGAAGGAATAAAAATGTACTAAGAGATCACCTGGACTTCTGTTATTTCATCCTCTTGTTTTGACGATATGACGATAAGGTAATATAAAAGGGTATTCGTTTAATGTTTTCAGTTAAAATTTTAAAAAATATGAAGTTTCAACATTAAAAAGTGAGAATGGACAAATAGAGGAACAAAAAAAAGGACTGTAATAAGAAAGCCCTCAGAGCCCGAGAGGAACGCCGAAAGGACAATTCTAAAAGGTTAATAGTTACTATATATACATATATATGTGAAGGCTTATAGTCGAGAGTAATCTCCAGGTATTGACTATCGCTAGAGATCGCATCACTTTCTGTTCTAGAATGCGCTTCTAGATCCAATGCATTGTAACGATTATTTCTTGTTCGCAAAACTGCAGTTTACAGTTGTAACTCATTCCTTGGTAAAGACAAGGCCCCTTCATATTATACTTTAACTCAATATAATTATAGGAAGAGAATATCTAGTTATTTATATCATTCTATACCTTAATAGATAGATTATTACTCATATTAATTCTATATTCTTAATAAATTACAATTATAAAGAAGCTTGTCATTAAATTATATATGATAAAGTGTTTAGTTCTGTTTAAGTATAATAAAACGAGAAGAGAAAATAATAATATAATTATATGATAAATATATAGTATTTTAAGAATATAATCATATTATACTATAATAATTTAGATATATATATATATATAGCATATTATATATATATGATTTTAAGGATTTTTTGAGTGACTTGTCACTATTTTTTATTAGGCTTGGTCCCAGTTTAAGGAAATATATGAGTTTATACGATCTTATCTAGTAGCCTATATATATACTATATATAATATCTCATATAAAAAATAGCCAGATTTTAATTTATATATTATATAGATGAATAAAGATACTGTATATAATAAATTTAAAAGATAATATACTATATATTAAAGATAAGTAATAATATGAAATATTTGAAAGATGACGGTCATATAATAAATCAGAGATAACTGCGATATAGATGAGAAGTAGATAGAGGAGAGAGAGATAGGATTAAGAGAAGATGAAGACCCCGAGAAAGAATAAAGATGAGCAAATGAATCGATCAGAGAGAAATGAGACTGAATAATGATACTATAATTGAGAAGAGAAGATTATAGAGAGAGTATTATCTATATATATATATACTATATATATATTCTAGATAATATGATGTAATATCATATCTAATAACTAGAGGAATAATTATAGAGAGAGCTGAAATTATTGAGCATATACCAAGAAAGCCTTAATCTTGCTTAAACTTTCAAGCGTCAGATAGTACTTCATCTATGCCTGAACGAGAGACCTTGACACCTGAGTAACTTCTGTGAAACAATCGAAGATGAAAAGCAGAGAGAGTTGTGCCACTTAGACACTGATAGGGAAATTGTAAGTAGAACAGATAATGGGATCAATACATGCCGTATATATACTAACGTCTTGTCACTGAGCTAGTCAAATGGGCCCAATTTTTCGTGTCTAACTCTAAAGCCCTTAGCATCGTTTGTATAATATAATGTATCCAAACAGCAAAGCTGTCAATTACCGACATCTCCCTACGGTCACACGAAACACATGCAAAAAAAACTGTATTTACGGTTATAGAGCAGAGCCCCTTAAAAATTAAAATTTTTTAACAAACAAATATTTTAATAAGTTTTGAGCGGCCACCCAAATTGGCAGACCAGAAATTTGTTAAAGATTGAAATCAGTATGTGGATAGGCTCTGTTAAGCCTTTTTGTTCTGTAAGACCAGAAAATATGAACTCAAACTGAAGAGCAAGCTAATATGCTTAAGAGTCCTAAACCTGCGAGCTAAGAGAAATATTACCTAAGTTCTCTTTAAACAATAAAACCCTAGCACTAACGCAGGGCAGAGCCAAATATTCTTTTTTTGCAATAAAAATAAAAAGCAAAAAATGGAAATTGAAAATCCTAGTACACTTATATTAATAAGCTGGACTTCTGAGCTCTTAGCAAAAAAAGATCAACTTCCCGAATTGCTAGCCACAACTAACAGTTGTGTACTTTTTACTTTTCTCGATTCTAGGCAACCTAAGGCATCTGGCCCGTTAACGGAATTAATTCACAACATTACACGTTCATTGTTAACAGAAATTGGTGCGAATTGCATTATTCTTTCCGCATCATCATAGATTCTAATTAAACTTCTATACCGTTCGACATTCAATTATTCTACTCATCATTTCAAAACCAAATTTTATTTATCAGATGTGCCATTATCTCCAACGGAAAAATTTTTACAAATTTATGCGCCAATCAACAGAAAACACCGCGAACAGAACTCAGCTGGTCGGAGATTAGGAGTTCCAACTTATTAATTATTATTCATCTAACTACTATTTCTTGACTATCTATCTGATTATGATAATTAGATATTATTCATTATTGATTACCTTGCATTAGTAATGATTATTATTAGTCAGTATCATATTATGACTAATGCTATGTCATCCTTGTCAATCATTTATTTTATTATTATAATTATCATTTCCAATTTATATCAATCGCTTATGTTCGTTTTATACTCGAATCCTTTAGATCTTCATAAATTCTAATAATACTTTTTTCTTCTAATATGTATTCTATTACCTATCGTAATTTAATATCATCACTAACTAAATTAATTTAATATGATCATATTTATGTTCATTATTATTTAAGTTATACCATTATTAAATAGTATTATTTTTTTTTTCTGTGTACTACAATGTGATGATTCTCGATTAAGCTGACCATTACCCCCATTCCCCGTTGTTCTAACCACTCTCCCCAGATAGAGTTTCGAGTGCCCCCTCCTTGTAAGGATCATAGAGACATACGGACCTAGCACCCCCACCGCACAGTCTTCCTATATTTATTAGTATCTTCACCGACATAGAGCAATTTGATACACTTATCCTCAAGAGACTCTGCTTAGCGAAAAAAAAACGCATTATCTGGGCACGCAATGGTTTCCGGATGCTAGATCTCTGATAACGTATACTCCTAATGTGCGAAGTGAAACGCTTTTCATTCACTCCCAACTTCCCGTCTAGGGGCACAAACTCGATCCTAGCTAACAATTCCTCTATCCACAATCTTATCTCTCGAAATCTCTTCCCATGACTACTGTCCAAATCGTCTTCTAAGGCGCACAAAGGCTCTACCCTCCAGATAGCTAGTTCCTGGAATAGTTCAGGCCAAGATAAAGTGCCGGGTTAGGATAGCACCTGTCGGCTCATACACAAGAACCAGAAACTTCTACATAGGAGCGACAGAAAATCTTTCACCTTTAAGATAACCAGGCCCGGTTCGATGCCGAATATCCATCTTTATTAGTAATCAGTTTACATCCGTAAAATTAAAGCAACTTTTTTTTTCCAAAAGACAGCTCAGATTTTTCTTATCATTCATTACTGGAAATTACAACCATCTATAAAAATGTTAAAACTTTTGAGTTATGTCGTTATTATCTTCAAACCACAAACACATCAATTTTTTTCTTTCTATTTGTACAACCATTTTAAGGTGTTTCGTAGCTTTCTTCAGATTTCAAATATTGGGGCTTCTCAGCTCCTCATAACCTTTTTTCAAATCTTTCCATAACAGTAAGTTTTTCCAAACAACTATACCACACTCACCTAGTCCCTCCATATCTACGCACACACTTTGTCTGTAGCAGAATGAATCTCATAATTTGCAAAACTGGCGCAATCTAGACCCTTGCCATACTTCGGCTCCTTCGGCGCCATGCAGCTTATCCTGTTTTCTGGAATTTTTCAGTCTCCTACTTCCATCCCAGCTCTATACAGCATTACCCTCACACAGGTTGAGTATTTGTCGCTACTTTAGACTCACGTAATATGACACTATCAGGAAGTTAGTCAACTTACAATGAATATAGTATATATATTCAGTATTTTTAGATTAGACCATACAACAAGCAGGTGATAATAGATAGAAGCTTATAATGTTTATGGTTTGGATGTGAGGACAAATGTACTTAGTAAGTGATACTAAATGATTATATAGCTGAATTTCATATAATTATATGATGAACTTGTTTGAAAGCCAATAAAAATCTACACTCGACCACGTCATTTCGAGAGTGTGAGTGGATTTTATATGTCAGGAAATAATGTTAATGAGGAAGATATATATCAGCACAATCAAGTTTGAATGTAACATATCTCGTTAATAGTTTAAGTGCAGTTAGCCTTGCAGTAAGCTAATTGTTCCTAAAGTACTTTTAATACATAGAATTTATAAAGTTTCTTTAAAGAAAATATTTCAATTCGTTTTATTAATAATTTATTTATTAATTAGAGATTTGGTTGGGTAAGGAAGATTAATATATGAATTGGTTAGTATCCAAAGAACTTTTCTTTGTAATATGTTATATTTGGTTTATTTCACTAATTATTATTCAACACTAATTTTATTAATGCACCTTAGTGCAAATTTCCTTAATAAATCTTTGTTATATTAATCTCTCAATTTCAGATGTTTTTTTAGCAACATTAATATCAGTGATACATTTCTTTTACCATTTATCTATTCATTATTCATTATTAGTTGATAATAGTAACAAAGTACTATTAATTACTCCATTGATTATATATGTGGATTATCAATTATTACAATCGACCATAAAGGTGCCAGGCAAATATTATTATGATTAATTATTATTAGTCCCATCATACTTATTAATTATTAATCGGTCATAACATGTAATATTCATCTCCTTATCTAACGAATCATATAAATAATTTATCAATATCAAATTATTTCTGAATATAAGAGCTTCATTATTATCTCTTATATATGAATTCTAAGTAAATTTGCATTTACGATATTATCGTCATCACTATCAACGCGCATACTATATTATATCATTCATTTCACTACACTACTATCATAATATTCCATTATCTCATTTACCTCACTTGATTCACATTCATCTCTTGTGCGACCAATCATCTGATTTCATTACTCAGTCACTCTCTCATATCCCCCTATCTGATATACCATTATTCATCAGTAACCATATCATCCAACTATGATTAAATTACTATTCATTCCATATTACCAAATATACATTAATCATTATTGAGTAGATAAGTATTATATCAGCTATTGAATTTAAATTCTTCTATCCTACTTATTACTACTTACAACTACACATTATTTTTATTCATTATCCACCACCTAATTACTAGCGTCTTATCTTAGGCCCATTAATTTAACGTATGCATTCATTATAAACTGTATATATATTCATTAGATTATACTATGCATCTATGTTATTAAGTATCGACTTTTATATTCTATTTTCTGATTATTTTGTATGATCAAAATTAGACGACTAATATTTGAGCTTCCTATGCTTTTCAGGTGATTATATTCTATTACAATACCCGGGTATATAATATTCAGGACTTAATATAATCATCAAAGAGACATTATGTTTAATAATCTTACCCCCCCAATTATTTAATATTCGGTTTCCTATAGTTTCTTTGTAGGATTTAATCAGGCTCGGGAAATTCTTTTCAAGGTATAACCATTCCCGAGTACGCTACAATTGCAGACTGGTATAGGCTTTACATTAGTGTATCTTGTTCGTACCTAAGATCGGCTGATGATTGCAATGAAGCAACCGAATATACCCCGAATTTATTACTAAGTTACATTCATTCTACTCTACTTCAATTATTTACCCTTGAATCTTCCAATGACACCCATTTCTATTCATTATAGGCTCTGGCCTAATTCCCTACCACATATATTCATATTTCGCATCATGTCAGGCAAACCTTCCGATAATAATTCTCTATTCTTTACAATGCTATGTTATTAGTTGCATTTTTATATTATACTGTTTCAACTGAATACAATGAGTAGTTTATTTAAATAAATTTTTATGAATTTTATTTGTGTATAGAGAAACAACTTTTACTCCCCAAGATATTAAAAATTAGATCGATGATTTTATATCGTTCATATCTATAATTAAATAAAAAACCACACTATAATTATCAGATTTTGAATTATTACCCTATCACCTCCTACTTTCTACAAACAACAATCTATTAATTCAATTTATGAAGGAGCTTCCATGTAGGCATGATACAAAGTAGAATACACCTTACTACAACGTAACAAGGAAAAGAATCATATATTATTCGTTGGGAGAAATTAAACTTTGCTTTCCAACTAATTTTAAGTTTGAATTCGAAAACAAAAGTTTTTCTTGTTTAACCTTAATCCTCTCCAGTCTCTATTTCATGGCTCCTCTATGCTTCATTGAGATGTATCGCAGGATAATAGCTGAGTTTCTTAATTATAACGCCTATATGAGTTATTACGATAGCTTCTTAAGTAGCACAAAATCATAACGTCTTAACATCATAAGGAACAGTGACGTATAAGTAGGACATCACTCACTATCCATTGAGTTTCAATAACTAGTAATATCAGAGCTATATAAGCATTATTATCGTGGGAGTTAGTTTTACCAGAGTGATATATTGGATAAGTATCAATAATGTCATGGATTGTAATATTGATCAAATGAAAGATACTTTAATATGCTTCTCATATTTAATGTTAATAAATATGAGTAAAAGCAGTTTATTCAATAGATTTAGTGGATTAAAGGAATTAAGATTGTGAATACAATTTTAAATGAACTTCAGATAACGAAAGCGTTTAATATTCTAGGTGTTGTATAGTTAGTATAAGATTTAAACGCCATCATCGATGTTATCTACACTAATGAATGGCCATATAGAATCCACATAATAATAGCGAGTCGTCATTAAAGGCCAAGGGAAAGTACAAATAATTAAAAGGTTAATAGTGGACCATCGGATATTGCATGTTAAATGCTAAGAACATAGAAGAAAACAGTACGCAGAGTTAAGAAGAACATCTGAGTTAAAGGAGAAATCTACAAGACGAGCTCCAGGACTCAAATATGACAGGATCAACTACTATGCAAGGGTGCAACAAGTAGATAACTGATACCAAATCTAAGTAGCAGCGTATTAGAGATGTACGTCGGGATAGATATCAAGTATTGGAAGTGAGACCCTATAGGTCCAGATGAATGCAGTCCAAGACTGAGTCAAAGTGGCGCACACCGGACGCTAATATTGACTCAAATTTAAGCGATCGAAGTGAGGCTTAGTGCGGTAGAAGTAAATAGAACTGAAGTACAATCTCGTGCTTAGTCGCGACCAGAAGATGCAAGACGTCATCCACTGTTATCTGGACTGATACTCTTGCCTAGGTACATTTTAGCAACCTAGCGTAGAGTAAGTTTATGCAATCACCTGTCAGACAGCTATCAAAATTAGATAGGCGTCGTACGCTTAAAGTATATGTTTAGGCCTAGTCTACATCAATCCCTACGGACCTGTACAAATTATACTCGTTTCTACTAGAAATCTCGCTAGAGTAATATTTATTTGTAGAGATAAGAGTGTAATTTAATAATATTAATAATTAGTAATGTTAAAAGGTATTGAATTCAGTTAAGGATTTTGTGGTGAGTATAGACCTTAGGGAGAGAGGTAAAATGTAACAAAAACACCGCCGCTGCCTCTCAATTAAGACGCACTCCGCTATGGTCTCGATTTCTTCCAGGGCTTAACGATACCCTGACCTTGTATTATCCGACAAGTATAGGTCAGAAAACTATAACACACTCTTGAACCACTATCGGTAGACCCAAAGAAGATATGGGTGGAAACGTCAGTTACAATAAGTCTAAGTAGCTACATAAGAGATGATAAATTGAGGTAAATAGATGCAATTATACTAATACGTATACTAAGTCTAAAAGAAGATCAACTACGATAAATGTAGATAGCTGTTAAGAGAAGTAAATAGAGATATAGAGTAAAGTAAGAACGAGCGAGATACATGAGAATATGAGATTGGAGGTGAGAGAATAGGAAGAAGTAGAGAGATGGGGTAAGGCAATATACTACTATCAGCTATATACTATACCTATCTACTACTATATGATAGATATCTAGACTCATATATACTATATCATAGTACACATATATAATATAGTACTCATACTATACTTAGTCACGAATATAATATAATCATCTATGACATATAGATCATCATCACTACTCAACTACAATACATACTTCATACCTAGTTGACTATAATATGACCTATATATATATACTTATACTGATATGAATACTGACACGTTAATCAATTTTATAATTAATAGATTTAACTGACATTATATCTACTTATATATTGTTATTATAATATATAATCATTGTATAAAATGTTACTATACTACATATATTTTAAGACTTCAACCCAGGCTGACATTATCTTATTCATATACCTATATATCGACTTAACTATATTGCATATGATTATTATTGTCAATCTTAAATACGAGTATTCTCATTCTTATAACATCAATTAATAATATTCTTTTAAGATCTTGCATATTTTTAAAATAAGAAGCTTTATCAATTCACCTGTTAATTTCCATTTCTATACTACCATCTTACTTCACTGTCCTATACAAGACAATATGCAATTATCGCTATTATTTATGTATGTCTACATCCTATGTATCGAATTATTTCATTTATGACTTTCTCCATGTATTCAATTCATATTCTATCCATATCCATTATATCTAATATCAATCTCACATATCCTGAATATAAGTATTGCAGATATAAACAGTATTAATTCTCTGTATATAGCCTTTATAATTTTCATGTATTATGCTGCTATAATCAAAGTTTCACATTATTGTCATAATAATTATTATATTATATAACTATTTAATTATTACTTATATTAAACTTGAATATTTACATTAGCAATTATAGTAGAATTTTATATCATTATTGATTATAATTTCTAATATAATATACGTATGGTTTGATAACTGATATTCATCTCATTTAAGCTTGCATTATTCTATTTATAATTCTCGGCGCTTACATACACAGAACTTTCATATCATTATCATATCCCGAATAAAACTATCAAATTATCATTTCATTACCATTTCATTATTTTGCTCTTCATCCTTTTCAATTTTCAAGAATTCTTTACATATTTCATTTAATACTTTAATCATATTTAATTCACAATTTAATCTAACTCTCCATCCTACACCCTTAACTATGATACCCTGATCATACATTATTATACTCCTATTCAGTCTATCTACCTTCTACTATCATCTATTATCAATTTGGTTTAGTCCGGTTGTTACTGTTGTTTGTTTGTGTCCTGTGTTATGTCTAGTGGATTTTTGAGTTAGTTGTTTATCATGTTATTAGTGTTAGTCTGCTTATGTTTAGTTTGTTCGCCTAGATATGTTGTTAGTCGTTGTTGGTGTTTATTTAATTAATTTAAATAATTAAGTGGTAAGCGATATTTTATATTAATGTATTCATATTAAGTTAATTAGTAAATGTATTGATGATATACATCTTTATCTTGGTTGTCACTATTCCAATTATTTATTTGAATCATATATGTAATTTACCACTTACTCACCTAATTATCAAGGAAGATATTAACTTTATTGTTATTTATCATTATCAGATCTAATAAAAATATGTTTATATACTATATATATTCTTTTTCTATTTATTTATATTATAGCTCATGTATTCTTTTTACTCTTCTTTTTAAGTTATATCTTTTTTCTTTCCCCTTTCTATTATTACCTTTATCTTTTTATCTTTCTTTTATCTTTATTCATTAATCTTTTTTCATTTTTAGTTTTTATTTTGTTTCTCTCTTTTCTTTTCTGTTTTCTTTTTATTTTAGCAAACTGTTGTCAGATAAATCGTGTGAACTTCTCCACCATACCTTTCTTCTTGCTTGTTATACGTTTCTTCTCTCTCCTTACATATTTATAGATTATCTATTTTTTGCTCTTATAAGCCATGTTAAAAAATCTAAATTATGTTATTTATTTTAGTTTCATTTCTAATTGTTTATATACTCGCAAAATATTAAATAATTTATATCTCTTCTTATTTATATCTTTTCACACCTTAGTTATATAAAAGATTGAGTTCTACCTAGATCACTGCTTACACACCACACAACCTCAACAATGTCAACGATGACAAATTAACAATGTTTTCGCAAGCTCATAATACTGTGGACTCTGACAAAAATTCTTAATCATACACTAATGAGTTCTACGATCCATTAATTTATATGACACACCTGTTACCCATTAAATCCTTTCATTCGAAATACGACACATTATACGACTCATACATGTGACGAAACTTAAGTAATATATTATAACCTACAACCCAGCTAGCGTAAATAGAGTAAACATTATCTTCAAGATACACATACGATTCAAACTGCGGTACTCTCTATATAAGATCCAAATAAGAAGTTCTCTAACAACCTTTATCTTTATTCTGTCTACACCATTAAACGGATAAGAATATCATTTCAAATAATGCATCAGAAAACTCACACCAGTTGATAACACTTATCTTATAGTAGCCATCAATCTATATCTACATACACTTCATATATTACACCGATAATAAACATCAGTCTCTATAATTACAAACCTTCACAATACTACCGAATAACTACAAACAAATACAGACAAAATAAGACATTACAACTCGTGACCTGTGATTCGTTCAAAAGATGGCTTCTCGTAGCACAACCCTCAATTATATCAAAAAAAAAAAAACATCACAACAAACATCAACTAGTAATATAAACATAAAAATGAAACTCACTACTAAGTCCACTCTATCAAGTATTTTAACAGCACCATTTCCAACCTCATAACACAGAATGCAACTTCTGTAACACTCCCTATAAATCACATATACATAGAGGATCAGATCTGAAATAAAGCCGCCTAACATTCCTATTCTCATATGCATAACGACTTACATAAATCAACTTCAAATAACACGAGCTATACTCCACAGGTTCACATCACCTATTATCCAAAACATCCATACTACGTGTCACAGTATACTCATCACTCCGATAGTATATGAATGTTCACGCAAAAATAAGCATAAACAGCGGTTATTTAACAAATACAATAAAAGTTAAGATTAGCGAGCTACATTATAATATATTACAAGAACACAGCCATGACCAGCACATTAGTGAAACATTATAATACTCCTACGTTCAAGTACCGTAAGTGAACAGTCCAGATAACATACGTCCCAGAGCATCTCAGACTACAAGTTCCTACTACTAATAACAGACTTTAACACACCCTTTCGCTCAGACCACCCTTTTAATCCACACACCACGCGGGTGAGACATGAGCACTAGTTCGACGTTCCAAATCGATTTTCTACACACACCCGACACTTAAACCTGATTTTGAGCATTTAGGTCCGCAGTTACTAATTACATCCAAAAGAGGTCACCGCATCAACAGCATAAAAAACTGACATCCTGTTAAGCAGCTGTCTCCACAACACTTGGTCAACTCATAAACAAACATCGAATGAACACAATAAACAGAATCGCTAGACACAACTACCCAATCACCAATATTAAACACCCTTCACAACCATAACATCTAAGAAATTCCTATCTTGCAAAAAACCTATATACTACTTAATACAGCTATACCTGAACCATCTCTACCAACGAAGTTCCACAGTTGATCACCTCACTACCCCTCGAACAACATCCCCCTTCCTTTAAACATTGTAACAAAAGCAAAGTTTGAAGTGATAATATTATTTTTTCTTGAAGAATATACTATCGTTCATAAAATGACAACCCTGCTCACTCTATTCATTTACATTCAGTTTCATTCGTGATTTGGGTTTCTCTCTCCTTCTCATATCACTCAAAACTCTCAAATATCGCGCCACACTCTTTACCCACAACAAACTCATCGCAATACACTAACAACAGCTCAATGCTTGAGTCACATAAAAAGTTATGTCAAAACTCTACAAATAAACCTACTCATAACTAGAACAATACCACGTGGCTGACTATCACTATAGTAACGAAGACTGACTCTACTTTCCATTATCATTCGTATCGAAAGCCATTCATACGGGTCAAATCTCCCAATAACTTATCCCAAGCACAAATTAAGCAAACGACCTTTCTGTAAAATCCATCTAGAATGGCTTCCCACTTACATAAAAGATTTCAGTCACACTTCATCTGATCCGATCACACAATACGTACGTCTTTGAACGTCAATTACACTCACCTACACGTTCTAACAAATCTCATTCAACAAGCGATGTTCACTATTAGTATTCCAGTATACATGGGAAATACCCACTAGATCAATTAAAACTAGTCCCCACACATAAGAATATATAATCACCCATAAACCAATGACCTTCCAAAATTTGGTCACACGCATCTTACTAACGACACTGCATCAACAACTCTCATAACATCGAGATCAACACCAATTACACCGTACCCTCAGTACATCTTTGACACCATGATATAGTCAGGTAAGTACCACTCATAACTAGAAATAATTAAAATAACATACGCAGTAATATCTTATCCAAATGATCTGTAACAGCAAGAGAGTTGCACGGCGCCAACGTTATTTAGACATAAGATAACATTTCACGATAACATAATCTACATGTTACCCTCTAATAAATTACATCATCAACATTTAATATCATCGACAATACTATACACTTATATATATAATTTCTAAAAATCGCAAAAGTTATAAGAACACGATCTCTTACCAAAGAACAAATTACAGAAATTCTAGTATATTCTACTACATCATTATATACTGTAACAATAATAATCACTTGAACGTTTACCAACTATTCTACACCGTGATACATAACGACACACAATTTGACATCCGATGCAGACTTTGCATGAACCTTTCGCACAACTGCATCAACAAGTCAATCTCAGTGATTCTTTCTAACCAAAAACACAATCCTTTCTACGTGATCACTCACCATAGAAGATCACACGTCAAGTCCAACATCAACCTCGGATCTTCGTCAACGTCGTTGCACCCTTATGTTCCCACTGGTATTTACACCATCTCATCTCAAAGTGCTTCAAATGTCTTTTCAATACTAAGTGATATTGACTTAAGGTCTAGAGATCACATTTGATTTGACCACTATCGAACATAACAGCCTGATAAGGCTAAGCTTCTTTACTATCTTGCGAAATAAAAATGTCTCTGCCTTCTCCTCTCACGTTCCAAAACTATTACGTTCTCGCACAATGATTTAATGCTTTCTTCACAAGGTTCCTACACTGAAGATACGCTCATGTTCGAAATAAGACATCTGCACCATCCTTCTTTGGATTTTTTCATTTCAAATGTCCTTCACTTCGACAGCACAAAGACCGACAAGCAACTACGGACCGAACAACATCAATCTCCATACGACACGTAATGACCTGCTACTGCACAGTAAGTAACAAGACCAGAACTCACAGAGCTCGGTATCCTTTCTCATCAAGAAATTCTGCTCTCCTATATTGGTAACCCTGTATGAAGACACTACACAAACCGTATATCGATTCATTATGTTATGATCACTCCATTCCCAAAAATATCCTATTCTAATTCATGGCGGTCAGCACTAGCCTATAACGACTCTTGTTGCGAAGCGATGATAGTCTCTCTACCTCGCTATCATACGCCACAATCTCGTGTTGCAACGAATCAACCATAAGCACCTATTCTCCATCTACTCCCTCATCCCGCATGTCCACTGACATAATAAAATCCTCTACCTACTATAATTCTCGACCTCAAGTCTGCCATCTCACTTCTTAGAGCCGAAGTGCCCTTGATCATGCTAGTTCCCAACTGAATGACATGAAAACACGATACTCTTCTACACCTATAGTCGCGCGGAGCATTGAAAGTCTAAACTTTCGATCTGTAGACTTATTCACAACTTGCGTTTCCAAAAAACCTAAAAGCCGTAATTATCTTGGTTTATAAAATACGGCTTGAAATCAATAAAACAGTTACTACCTCTGTGGCAGCACATAAGTTGGGAAAGTGGTACATACGATTCTCTTCTGCACGCAAGACATAAATAACATACTTTTGCCAAGTTTCTAAAAGACCCTTCCACAATATCCCATCAAAGAGTTGTACAGCCTCTGACAATATATTCTATGTCAAACACGCTCAACAGCGCACTTTTCACCCAATTGACACGCGGCTCTGCATAACATGAGGCAACCTAGCAACGCATAGTCCACACATTAATCTCACACTTTACATATACCATTGAGCGCCTAGATTAATTCTCCTTCTCACAAAAGCGGATTCCACTACAATCAAAATTGTCTTTAAAATTTGGAGTACACCTATTTTGGTATATTAGATAGAGTTCAGACTCCAATCGTTTACTATAGACTCAGTCACGATAGACTCGCAACTTACATGAACCAAGCAATCACCGCTATTATTATGCGCCTACTTTTATTCCCCCACATCGAATATACTCGCTAACTCTCTCTCTCCGTTTTCCACCGCCAGGCCGATAACCTGCCACGCGCGCCACTACCCACCTGTAACATTGCTCACAACCGCACCGTTAATCTTCTATCGCTCAGGCATCCATATCCTAGAAACGAAACCAATCGCAAATCAGCATTCTGCCTATGGCGCTTTGCGCCCGACCATGCTCTCTATCTAATGCAAATCCATCCATGCAAATTTCTTCAACGAACGCAACAAGCTTGCCGTTCATCAAAAAATCTTGTTCCCAAATTCCCCAGAGTGAGTAAAAACACCACATACCCCCCCTCACACTCTCGATTCGTATTCTATCCATCACCCATATTATTGACACAGTCCTCCAAAGACAGCTGATCCTTGTCAACATGAAATAAACAGGCTATTCGTATCGATACCATGCATTATCCAGTCGACAATACCACCGCCACATAGCAGAATAAATCACTCACTCCTAAACCGCGCAGATCAATTATTGACTGGTTCCCTGCAGATTACCCTACATACATAACGATAAACACCAGAGAAACCGCTACAATCGCGCCACCCCCATCACCCGTTACGTTATCACCTTGACGCACGACAAACGACCCTATTCAGGCGAGATACTTCACACTGAGGTAACTCATATGCATCATGCCAGGCATTGCCCATTGTCGAACAAACACTATAGCACCAGGTCGAGGCTGCTCTATCTCACATAGCTGAGCATCTGATCACCTATAACCTGTGCTACAACGACTAAGCGTCCCACGAGAAAATTAGCTAACAAGTGTTACATTGCTGTGGAAATTCGCTTCCTGTCAACGGACAGGCGCTGTGCTAAGGAATATGTACCTTGAGCCATGCAGAACAAGAGCAAGTTTCGGACCCCATCTCAACAAAAGTACTCTTCTGTCATAAATCCAACCTACATTTAAATTGGGCATAATCCTGCTCCTCCGCGGATTTTACTTTTTGTACCCCACCTACATGTTCGACACCGGTATCTACGTACATCCATAACCTGCATGCCTTATGTGTGCCTCGTCCGAACTTCACTCAATATACCTGAAACAATATAGACGCACCCATTATTCATTCACTTAGGGTTTCGCTAAGACCTGTGCTACGATTATCAGTTAGGTATTAGCTACCATCTGTCGCCCGCTCAATATTCAACAATCGCCACCGAATACCAACCTACCGCGGTAATAATAACTCTGGCCCGACACACGACCTTTTAAGCATACTCCATCACAACATCTAACATCTGCAAGGTACCCTACTATATGTACAAATTATTGCACGTGTTTATTCGTTCATAAGTATAGCTACCCATCCTGGCTACTCTTCTTGTGACGGTTTGCACTCTTAGTGATCTTTACCGTATTACCATTATGCCGAACCTACTCATATCTATCTGGATCACAAACCAATTAAAACCCACCTCGGAATTATAATTTCAAGAAAACCTTTAATAACTTCTCGAACTGGAATCTGTTAACATCATTTTCCTTGTCCTGTACTATCACAATAACAACGGAAACTATTACATTCTACCCACTCGCTACTATCTCTACCGATTTATACAAACATAATTTATAATTTCCTTATAAATTAAATGCGATATCAATAATCCACTATTCATCACTACATATCACTATATATCATTAATACCGTCAGCATATGAATAATCTACCTTAATACCAACTAAATAATCACATAATTAATAACCCATCCTTACTGATTCATAAACTAATACCTCCAATCACTCATTCCTATCATTCTAAAACGCATATACCTCAACCCACATCAACATACTATACATCACAGCTTGTATATAGCATTAGATACTCCGATACCAACAAATACAGAACTACATAATATAATACTTAATTACATAACTAATATAACGCGACAAGTCCACAATCCTCTCGCTTAAAATTATCCTAGCCTATATAACAAGTACTCATCCCGATACTAGACAATACCCCACCCGTACCTCATAACTTAAATCCAACAGCTAAATAACTCAATACGTCATATCATCGTCAGAGGAACATCAACAACATATCTACCCTAACTCTCAAACACCACCCTACCCAACTCCTCTAAAGACAACCACTACAAACACCTACTCACACTCTATCAACAATCCTACTTAATATTACACATATATCACCTTCTTCCAGTACTACCTAAACGCTCCAATGCGCCAAACAACCACAAACTACCTTTTCAACCATCTGTACTATATCTCACAACCAATAACCTTAATCACTAGATTCTATAATCATTGCCGAAGCGCCTGTCTTGCATATTTAACGAAATCATAACGTTATTAATCTTAAAATTACTCCGCTCACCTTTAACGCATCCATCCTACCGAATATACTTCCCAGCTTATTCAGAAAGACATTCGCACGTTACAGCATGTTCGATCAAATTAATTTGGCCAACATAATAGAAATGCCTTGCAAGCGCACATATCTTCGATTTGTCGTAACCCGCAACTTTTACCTCAGCCTAGCGGACGGAGACCTGTCTCCAACTACTGCTACATTAACCAATAGCTCCGCCTAATATCCTTATCTGCTCACCAACCACTAGCACCCAACAGATGCTCCTTCCTGCTGCAATCAGTTACACCGTAACCATTCTAGCATGACATGACTCTGAAAGGGCGGTGGGGCTCACCATCAGGTGAGCTCACGTCAATCAGCCCAAGCGGCGCAATACCTCCACTCCAAATTCCAACACACCGATTACTCAACTATATGCTAACCTATGCGCAAACCACTCACTCAGCCTACATACTGACCGAACTCCATACCTCTACAAATCCAACGATGTTAGACACCCATTTTGTGACAGTATACAGATATACATCCTCATAACGATACCCTAGACCCTCAGCAACATAACAATATCCCAACTACTCGTCGTTAGTCAAGATCACTTAGTTATTCCGTCGAATATTATTGAAGACACTACCCTACCGACACCGTACAACCAACCACGAACAGATTATAAAACCTGCTATCAGACAATCTGCTACACAAACATAATCGCCGCGATACTTACACTCGATACGCCTTAGACAACCACTCACCTCTCTGCGTTCAACAGACAAGTCCAAAAGCACCTACAATCACGCAGTCCACTGTTTCCCATTCGCATTCCGCTCCCGGCACAACCGTGACCACCAAAGAGCACACACATCGAGCTCTGCTCGAGCCACACTAGCTCATACATAGACCGACAACTCCACATATCATCACGCCACAATTCCATATACACTCCTCTCATCTTTGATGCAATCGTTCAACCCGACTGAAATGCACAAGACTTGTACCCCTTAACCTCTTGTTCGGTGGCTGTTGCCTAATTTTCACGTCCAAAGATAAGCGGCGCGAACGCGCCAATTGATCGCGCAACAAACCCGTCGAACACTGAGTTTCTGTCCAAGACAAAACACCAGTAGCGACTTCGTGATTGTGCCCAAGTACACCATAACTATATTAGCGACTCTATAGTAGTTAACTTTGAAACAATACTCAATTTCAATCCCTCCTCTTTGATATGATATATTTTATCAAGCCAGCTGTACAGACAGAGTGCGACCAAACTACACTTTAACCTTTTATCGCAACTTGTACGAATATAATACCTACCCGTAAACTAGAACACTGCTAGCTCATCTCTCACACAGACCGACACACTCTCGCTATCGTTACATGAGTACCCTTTCAGCTTACATCAATTTTTATCGCAGATTTACTATTTTGGCATTCGTGCGTCCATAAATCCGCACGCGCTCACAAGACTAGATCAGACATGGCAATCAATATGCTTCGCCATAAACACTCGCGTCTAACCGAGAAGTGCAGTTCAATCTATACTTTAGCTACGAGAATTCACTCCGCAACTATACGTGAGCCACCCCAAGCCGCAAGTACAAAAGTTAGCGTGCGAATACATACATTTCCTCCCGTCTAGTAGCCAGAAAAACGGAGACGTTAAGCATAAAGGCCTACGAACAACCATGCTACCCACGACTTTGTACGATACTTCTCCATACCGCTTTACGGTCTCACGCATCAGCTTCAAAGCGGACACACACGCTCCCAAGTTTGAACAGCATTGAACATTTGCAGAAATCAAATACTGCAATCCGAAGCTCGGGAGAGCCTCAAATGCATGGTGAACGTAGAGGCCCCGATAACAAACCACCACGGAATATATACTTGACGTCACAAGTGTACGTTCAAGAGAAAACCATTCCTCTTGAAGTATGTTGCCTTCTATTATGAAGTCTAGTATCGCTTATATGCTGAACGCACACGACAAGAACCTACTGTTCTTCTAACCTACCCTCTCTCGTATATGCTTAGCAAATCCCAGCCCAATGCCTTCGTCTCTTTAACTTGCAACAACTTCGAGAGTCTATTTACACCATAACCACTCAACGCAGTCCTCACTTTTAGCAACTCTTAATTTTTATATTTGACTAAAGTTTCAAATACTTTAACCACACTGTTATACACGTTTTTTAACATGAGACCTACCCATGTCTCTCTCACTGATCTGAGAAAAATCTTTTTGTAAATGACACGTCTTGTGAACTTGAAGATCTATTCTTCGTTAATGTGTTACTTTCTCACCAAAGCAGTCTGCGTTGACTCTTGTAAGTGCATCTAATTTCGACTAGCTCCTCTTTATTTTCACCAAGGAGAAGTCTTCAACAGTCTGTTTGTTGTTGTAGGTGATATTAGGGTCAATTTTCTCTTAAACCGATTATGTCAATAAGCTGAGTCTATAAAGTAGTTTCAACCACACTTTTTGTTATGATCGTATGAAGAATACGGAAAAATTACATATATTAAAACCTTACTCGATGTTGAGCAAAAGACTAGTCAATCGGTACAACAAGACGTAGTACTCACATTAAAGTGGGTACGCGCCTAAGTACAGTGGAACTAAGAAAGTTTGAGGTCCTTACGTGAGTGAGGTTAGATACCCGAGGGTCTATATTAAATATAATTTTAACTGATCAAAATGAGTGTAAGGACTTGAGGAAATGGAAGCGGTGACCGCAAGCTAACTAGACGTATCAAATGAACGGACATACCTGGCTACTCACGATCGAAGTAGAATGATATCGCTCCAGGCACAATACTAGAAGACTAGTCCACCGAAAGACTTGCGTAATATCGAGTTACTGAGGAGCTGTATGAAACGAAAAAGATAAGTATATATATACGACCCTAGGGGAAGTCCAGGGGCCCGAATTGTCCGAGAATCGTACGTATTAGAAGTCACATCAGGCGAAATACGGCAGAGAATTTGCGAAGTAGTGAGGCCACTCGGAAGTAGAATACCCCGGGAGAGCAAAGCCCCAGGCTTCCAACACTCAGCAGATAGGGGAAGATTCCGAGATCATAGTTTTGTGTGTGTGAAGTGGTGTAGTGGACCTTGTCCTTCTTCCTATAGTGGAACACAGCAACTTTCATTTCTTTGCTCAGGAGCATAGAGAGAGCGGAGAGCGCGGGGAGACCAACAAGGCAGAGGGAGAGAAGTAGAACCAGGAAAACAGCGAATACACTCAAAACCAGATTGGAGAAGGAACCAGAGGGGAGGTCATCGCTACAGGGGCAGAGCAAGAGGCCACGCGGCTTAGAGACGGGGGAGAGGTACCGCCGCTATTGCAGCAAACTAGAAGTGGGAGACAGAGAGGGGGCTCCCCCAGCGAAATCAACAGGGACGTAGATATATTTGCAGTAGACACGACGCCGACCAGTGCAAACGTCGCAGGTGGCACATTGAGGAACCCCGGCCGGGCGAATGCCTGGGGAGTGTTGAGGCGACGGGGAACGGAGGGTGCGCGCCAAGGCCACTGCCCCGGGATCGGATATAACAGGGATGTACGGGACGCCCCAAGTGATGCACTACTGCGCCTTATGGCGCAACTCCTGCGACTTGTTCGCCCGGCCCCCTGTAGCCTCGGAGAAGGGGCCTGCTTGACGTCGGTTGCTAACTTTAATTTTTGCCACGAGAGACACACGCTAAACCTATATAGTGCGCGTAAACCCGAGGCACCTGTGAGGGAGACTCACGGAGATCCGTGACAAACGCGAGTGCGTTGAATGAGAGCAGCCATGCCCCGCCACTCGACGTAGAAGGAGAAACCACCGCGACAGGCATAGAAGAACACATTTTGGTATTTTTTTTGTAATTAAAACACCGGTAGAACAGTTAGTGCACACTACTCAGCTCACCAAGCAGCCTTGCCGTCCATGCCGGTCTGCATGATCATGATGCGCTACAACTGTCCAATGGTCAGGACTGATCAAGTTGGGGATCGTCCGCACCCCTTGGTGTCCTAGACCCCAAACACCGTGCGGACGGTCCAGCGACAGAGGCCGCTCGTTTACTTTAGCCCCAGAACGTTTGCAAGATCTTCTCAGAGCCATAGTTGCCAATTTATCTTCGTAGTTTAAGAACATACTGAACTAATTTATACGTAGAGTTCAGACTGTTAGTCTAATGGTCTACTACATAAGTGTGAATAAGAACTTAATATTATATATCTATAAACACTAGAAGTTTTATCAATATACTATTACCATCAGCCTAGTCAGAATGCTGAGGAAGCTTCTTCAAGAAGATAAACCTACACAGGATCTACATCATTAATTTTAGAATGCGAGTTGGAATAAAGAAGAAGTTATCTTATATAGAGAGAAACCTCTACGTAACCACGAATTTCTGGTAACATCCTCAAGCATAAAAGAATGGCGGTGAGGACCAACCACTGACCATCATTGGATGTACTTGACAGCATATATACTATATTGATCCCAGAGCTTCAATCCAATGAGATGAAAAGAAGTTACGTCATAGAAAAAATTAAATTTAAAGTTCCACTATGCACAACACCTAGAGAAGTAGGAAGCACAGGGAAGTATTATAATATAACCGGATTCCAGGGACCATCAGTTTGTAAAATAGTACATACATAATAGGTTTAAGGAAACACGATTGACTCTTAAAGCATGTGAGGTCCACGTAAAGTTTGACTTAGCGCCCCTCACTATCACAAAGTCGATAAGGAGCAGATCAGTACTGTGGTCGAAGAGAAGCAGCTCACAATAAGAGGGACGGAACACTGGCGCGTGATCTGGATTTTCAGACAGAATGGGAAATCGATCGTCTTACCATACCCATTTGAATATCCAGCTGTTTCAACAAATACAACGCAAAGTTAATTTGCCAGGTCCTTGCCAACTTGGGATAGCAGTTCATGTTTACGGGTATGGACGCCCGCCAACGCGTCTGTCCAGAAGAAGCACCCACGTAAGCATAACGCACAGAAATAATGTAGGAGGTGCTCGATGAAAAATACGTAATGAAGAGAAAGAAGTGAAATGCTCAAAAGATCGAGGAGGAGAAAGATTGTAAAAGACAAAGGAAACTCGTAAATAGTTTCCAAAACACGCAGGGAGAAATATAAGAAGTATCCTATACGTGAATTGGGGGACAGCAAGAATATTCGCGCTTAGCGAGAAGAGAGAAAATACGGAAAGAGCAAATCCACTCAATCAGCATTGATCATCTACCAAACCAGGTAAATTCACTGACTAACGACTATTAGTTACTGGCGTCTCCTCATACAAAACAAAGAAACCGATCCGACCGTCGTCTTCACTTGGAGGACCTTCAGGGGAGGATACATTGTCTGCAGTAAGTATTTGAGATGCTATTGCCAATTACTTGCACAGGCCCGATTGCTTATTCAACAGGACGTCTCGAACTGTTACGATACAAGTCCGATACATTATTAGTCGAGTATTGCGATGGTCTCTTTCTGTCACGGGGGCTGACAAGAATATTATCCTGCTGGACATGAGTAAGATTTAAAATTGAATACAATTAATTATCCTCATTTCATTCTACAACCAACCCATCTAAATTTAATTTGGTCCGTTCCTGCGCGATTTCAATTTTTAAACCACTCAGTCGGGTATTCGTTATTCATCGAACTGCTTATCTTGCTAGCTGAATTTCATTTTGCATTTAGCCTCATCATTAGAGCAGATCATTCACTTGTATCCTGTTATGCTCAGACCTTGTGCTAGACCTTATAATTGTTTAAAATTGTCGCAATATTAACATTGCGGCATAAATGCTACTATTGCCAGTTTAAGTATGTCAGTCATATTAAACATCTGGATAATTTAATTATGCATGTTGATTTTCAATAATAGCCGCATTGAGCATATCATTTGTGAGATTTGATAATTTGATTATGCGGCACCTTTCACATTATCACAACTTCATTACCTGCGAAACAATTAAACACTGTATAATTTTAATACTTTAAATTTAGCTTTATCAAAATTATATACCTTTATAAATTAAATATATATAATAAAATTATAATACTATATACTAATAATAATTAAGTATAATATAATTATATACTATATAACATTAGAATAATATATATAATAATATAATCTAGATATTATAATATTAAATATACATATACAATATAATATAATGTTATATAACACATATTATATATGATATTATATAATATAATAATACACTACTTACTGTATATATATATATAAATATATCAGATATAATATATATATAAAAATAGTATAGATATATATAAAATATTATATATATAAATAATTATTTATATTTATATATACTATTTATAATATAGATATAATATTTAATATATTATAATAAATATATAATATATAAATATATATTAATATATATATACTATATACTTATATACTTATCTTACTCATAATATATATATATTTAACTAAATACTATATAATATAATTAATATTGTTTAGTAGGGAGTAAAAATTTGCAAAGTTGAGTTGAAAGGCGAAAATAATTTTAACTCCGACTTTTACCCTTTCAGGGGGTCTAGGTCGAACAATACATATGCATCACAAATATGGGGGGAATAAAACTACAAATTATATCACATTTGAATATATATGAAAGATATATTTAATAAATATATACTAAATATATTACTAATACAATATATATATACTATATAAATATAATACTTATATAGATATATCTATATATATATATATAATATATATTAAACTTTATATATATAATTATATTATTACATTTAGATTTTTAGTAGTTAAGAAATTGTTATTAAAGCGGTTTGAGAGCAAATTCAATTTCTTGAAAAAAAAAAAACAGTATCGTGTCGAAGGGCTAAATACTGATTTTATATCCTGTTATATTTCCCCTACTCCTCTAAATGTTGAGTAAACACTATGTTAACCACTGCTTCTAACACTGAATTGTTGAACTGGAACATATGGTTGTATCGCGAAGGAAGATGCTACATGTTAAGAGAGAACTACTAAGGAAACGGAACTTAAAGCAGAAAAGCTTGTGGCTTTTAGAGGAAGAAAACGTTTGCTCTTGAAGCTGAAAGAGAAAAGCCTAAGCCTTGAACTGGTGAAAGAAAGATGAAGTTAAGTACAGTAAATCGAATAAAGAATTAACTTTCCTTATTGCACCGTACAAACTCCCGATTATATAAAGAAATTACTGATTCCGCTCAGTAATTCAATATTTTCCGGCGTTTTGAGCGTTGATTCTGATTCGACACCGGTCTATAACCCTACAAAATAGTCAACATGGAAAAATCGTCATTAATAATAATAATGATGATAAGGTGGATTAAAGATACCGATTCCTAGTGATAATATAAATCGATAACATTAATGATAATTGATCAATGCTGGAAACCAAAGTAATAATCTGATACGGTTGAACAAAATGTTAATAATGGTCCATGACAATGATGTTAAATCAGATAATCATATAATGTAATGTCGAGAATAAGTTCGAATAATAATGATTAGAACTCTCTAAAAAGGAGCGTAGTAATAATTTAAGACCTAGAGAAAGTGTACCTGATTTAGAGTTCAAAGAGACCAAATAAATATAAAATGTTTTAAAAAACATCACTGTATCTAAAATTTATCTGGCTTTTGCTGAGATATTTAATAAGAATGTTTATAAACTGATACAGATACATAATAATATGTAGGTAAGAAGATTATAGTTGATTTGTTAAACTATATTAGGAGCACTCCAGCTGCTATTTTTAAGCATGTCTTGCGGCACGCTAGGTAGAAAATTCCTACGGGAAACTATATGCGTAAGCCGCGAAAAACAGATAAGAGGTGAGGCCTTTAAACCATGAATTTACTTCGTATTTATTTCTATGAAAAGTTGTTTGTATATACTAAAAATTTGTTTATTATTGGTAAAAGTTATAAGCAAGACCTAGTGATAAAAATGAATGAAGAAATGATATGTCCTATCATTTACTTATGCAGACTCTCTTAAAAGACATGCATAAAGAGATTCATGGCCAATTAATCTTGAAATGAAAAAAGACGATAAGAACTATAGGATTATTAACAAAATGAAAAAAGAATCATTTTTCACCAGACAATTTACGCAATTGTCATTTATAACTTACATGAAGAATCAATAACAAGTACGCAAGTAGATTTTGTGTTCGAAAACTTACAGTATATAGAAATTTCTAACATTCTTCTGCCTACTTTACATATCATTGGAACACAATGATCACTCAGTACATAACATACCTGTTAAAGAACATTTAAAGTAATTAACATTGCATTTAAAGAAAATAAGATGGTGGAGAATTGTGATAATTAATAATGGTAAAAGGACTACTAATTCATCTCAAAAAGGGAATAAACTAACACATATTTCACCAGTGATACTCATAGAAAAAATCCATGAAAACGTTTTACATAGTAAGTCCTTCCACCGATCATAAAGGAGAATGATTTGATGTTTCTTCAAAGAAAAGGAAAGAAGACAAAATAAGAGAAAAGATGATTTAACTTTTAGGAGAGATATGTAGACCATATAACGTATTGAAAACGATCTAGACACTTTCCTAACTATTACCTCTCCTCCCACTTCAAATTCATCTGTACTTGCCAATCTTTCCTTGATGACTTCTTCCATCCCTCCTTCTCATAATGTTCCCTTAATACCTTCTTTTCTAAATTCTAGTTTCTCACTTACTGACTTTTCTCCTTATATTCCTTCTAAAATCTTGTCCTCCACATCTTCTTTACTTATTTCTCAATCTTCTATTCTCTTCCTCTGTCCTCTTTTTGGGATCAATTTAATGCCATATAGGATGAGATGGAATTTAATTTATTCCGTATCGATATTTTTTTTTGAACTGACATAAATTAAAATATTATTTTGAATAAAGTTTTTTTTTGGAATAATCTTTTTATTTTCAAAATAATCGAAATCTTACTTAAAAGACATTGTAAAAGTATGTTTTTTTTCTATTATTTCTGAAACCTAAAAAGATTATTTAAGTCACCCTTTGAAATTAGGTCCAAATCATTCTCTATTTTTGACTCCTATTTACAGTAACTACAGATAAATTAGAATTCATTTAGATCTAAAGATTGGGCGTACAATATTGCTTGCGCTGACCAATATTTTCACCCCCTCCTAAAAATGTACACAATATTTTTAATTTTCAGGCAATTTTAATAGGGAAAAAGCAAACCTCAGCATTTTCTGGCCTCTTAAACGTCATATTAGAGTATTTTTCTGTGTCAGTAGTCATTGTTTTGGTCATAGGCTATGTCAGAAGCCTATGTTTTTCTCATGTTTAGCTTCAATTCTTACTTTTTTCGAAATGACTCAAATGAACAATGCAATAGATGGTCCATTACATACAAGAATGCCAGAAAATAGTTTTTGATTTTTTGAAATTTGTGCTCAGCCATGTCCACATTCAAAACCCACTTTTTTGGTTTTTAAAATGAAAAAACAATGCCGTATTTTTCTTCAGTTCCATACACTGAATCTGATGAAAATCTTTCAGAGCAATAGTAGTCGAGGGAGATGCAATTTATTACTCTGGCATAATGGTTATTTACATGCATATCAGTTTTGGATTGTTCTTGGAAAAGAAAAGGGTCAAAAAGTAAATTTAAGACTTTTTTAAAAAAATTTTTGAAAGCAATACATTATCGAATTAAAAAAAGATTCATCTTTTCCCGACTAGACAAGCACAGAATATTTGGAGTTGATCGGACAAGAGCAATAATATGTGTCCGTTTTCACCCCCAAAAAAAACATTTTTGAAAAAGAATAATATTGATATATTTTCCCTACTTGTCTGATCAACATCAAATTCAGGGCTTGTATAGTCGGCGAAATACATCTTTTTTACTTAATAATTTTTTGTAATACTCAAAAAAATATTAAAAATTTCCAAGAATTTCTTTAAAATTTCTTCCAAGAACAAACCAAAAACTAAATCAATTGAAAAGAAATTTATCAAAGTAAAATGTGATATATCCTACCTTCGAACATGAACTCAGAAATAATATCCGGACCTGCATCTAGCCAAAAAAAAAAATTCTCGTAATTTTACCTTTTTAAAAACAAAAAGTAGATAAATGTGAGGAAATTCGACATTGCTCAGCACAAATTTTAAAAAAAATCAAAAAACCATTTCATCATTTTTATAATGGACCCATCTCATGAATACTCAAAGTTGAAGTTTTTCGAAAATCACATGTAAAGCTTGAACAGCTAAAATGTCAAATTCATAGGTAATTTTCAAAAAATGAAAACATACCAAAGCAAGGACCAACAGCCCTAAAAAAAACTCGGAAAAGAACGTTATTATTATATCAGAAAAAAGCTGCTGATTGCGCTTTTCACACACCAAACAATTGCTATAATAAGATCTATCATGTTCATTTTAGGGAGCTTACAATTGGCTCACCGACGAAGCAAATATTGGCACCTCGCCGCCTAAATGCCATTTTTTTAGTATAAATGACTCACTTTTAGCTATTTTAGCTATATAATATAATTTCAGTAATCGTTTTCTAGAACTTTAGTTTAATTAGTTTATTATACCATATTTTTATAATTATCTCTTATATTAAACTTAATTTATTTAGACAACTAAAGTAAACTCAAAAATCAGGTCATGCTCAATTTTCTTACCTCTTTGCGCTGAAGCTTTTTTAATAATTGAAAACACGTAATAAATTTAAACCCCTATGAAAGAAAATAAGTACTTTCAATTTAAAGAATCTGTGAAGCTCGATAAATTTTAATTCTTTTCTTCTTTAATTTTAATTATATTTTTAAGTTTCTTTTAAACAATTATTTAATTATTAACTGTATGTGTGCTAAAAAAAATTTTGAAAGCTGTATGTTTCGTATATTATTTATTGTGTCCTTTATGTTCTTATCGGACTTTAATCCTACCATACATAAAACAAAAGACGAATTAAAATTTGGACAACCAGTGCCTGTGTTTAATTCGTGGTGTAACATTCATGGAACACTTGCGGGACTCTCGGAACATACAATCAATTAGTTTTAATTGAAATTTTTTACCTTAGATTAGGTTACATATATGTAACTTAATGATATAGTCCAGGTTAGTTATTCTCGATTTCTATTTTCAAGGATCTAATTAAATCTCTAGTTAGGTTAGGTTAGGTTAGGTAGTAATTAGGTTAAGGTTAGGTTAGTTTAGTTCTAGCTAGGTTAGGAGTAGTTTACGCACATAGTATGTTAGTTAAGGTCGGCGTACGTTAATAGTTGGTCTTACGGTAGGTTAAGTCTATCGTATAGGTTATGCTAGTAGGTAGTTAATTAGAGAGCATGTTTAAGTAGTTTGTAGTGATAGGTTTAATAGTAGTTAGGATAGCCTGTTAGGTACGTAAGTAGTTAAGCCTTAAGTAAATACGTGTAAAGGTTCATAGGTTATATTTAATGTCGTTAGATAGCATTATATTGCCATTAGATTAAGAAAGCTTCAATTTCGCTTAACAATAAAATTAATTATTACAAATGTTTGTGCTAATTAACCAAATATGCATTGGTGAACAAAACATCGACGGGAAAGTCGTGTGCGAGTGTTTTGAAACTATAAAACGAAAATACAACAAAAGGATCATGAACATTAAAAGCAATGCACTTTGGAGTCAGTATACTTGCGAGTACTGCTGGCGAAGTAAAAAAATGAAGAAATATCTATTCTGAAATAATATAAAGGACTATTGCCAGATTTTCAGACTACATACAACGTTTATATAATAACTATATTAATAAGATATATATATTATATATAAATAATATAATACTATATATATATATATATATATATATAATTATATAAATTTATAGATCAATCGTCGCTCCAAACTTAACCCTAACACACCTTAGCCATCTCGATACCGGAATCTCGCTACCCGGCCACAAAATCCTAGGAACTCCCAGCCTTCGACATGTCGTTACCCAGCCATGGTGTCGTGTCTTGTACCCCAGGCCCACCAACGCTACCACTATCCCTCACAATACACCTACACAAAGCCTAATCCAACCCACACATATCGAGCGATCCACAACCACACCATGTCTAACCCAACCCAACCACCCACCCACATATATTATAATATATATATACACATACTTATATAATAATATATATATATAGTATATATAAATAGTATATAAAGATCTATATATATATATATATATATATACTATATATATATAATAATATATAATTATAAAAAGAATGTTAATGTACCATATAAAAACTTCAACTCCACTTAACTATATACCCATTAATTCAAGTATTTTACCCAAACATTTAAAATATAACGAAGTTGTAAAAAAATTTAAACCTAAAATTTAGAGTTACAGAAAAAAAAGAAGGATTTATTACATGAGCCTCAAAATCAATTATTATATTATTCAGTTTATTTGTAAGGACGTCCTGAAGTGATTTTAAATATATTATAAATATCCATCTATATTTAAAAACTAATACAGTATTATAATATTATTATAGAGCTTTAGTCCCGTTATTCACTTTTTAAGCATCTCAGAATAAGGTGTGCTGAACATTCGAATAAACTCTTTCTTTTTGTCGTACGCACTTTTAATATTTCTAAAGATCCTCGGAAATACATAATAGTTTATTAGAATTAAAAATATTTAATTAAGATGTATACATTTACGTATAATTATCCTTGTTCGTAATCATATTTTTATTATCAAATATTTAACACGAACGTTAAAGTATTTGTTCTTCAATTTCTACTTTATTTCTTTCTTTAATGAACAAAAACCTTATATTTTATATTTTTATGTTGTTATTTATTTCTATATTCATTATTAGTTCATAAAAGTATTGTTGATTGTTATGAGTAGAATAAGTTTCTTTATTTTTTTATATATTAGTACTACTTTTTAATACAAGACATAATATATTAAAACATATTAATTTTATTTTAAAAATACTTAATAAATTGAGCTAATATGTTAAATATAATATCAGTATTCGGGTAACAATTACCGTTGTTTATTATATAGCATTATATCCTTTAAAATCCTGACCGAATAACTTGCAGCATAAGCATTTTGTGTTTCAGAAAGCAATTAAGCTGGCTTGAACTTTCTCTTTGGGACTCTATCTCTACTATATTAAGAGAGTACTTAGCATTCTTATTGAGAATCTTAATTGTCAATGGATTTAGAAATCACCAAGCCTTCACTTCACGAGGCGACTGCTCCATAAACTCACCTTCGAGATGCCTTAAGATTAATTAGGGCGACAAGACCAGAGCAAAAACCTTAGATGTAAACTGCTGCATTCCCCTTTATCAGATAATTGGACTGTCTACCAAGACTTCAGAACTAGTCCCTTGGGCAGTTGAGTGCTCCCAATCACCGAGTTTCATTAGAGTTTAGTGACTAAGACTCGAGCCTAGACTAAGTGACGAGGCTGCGCCCAATATAGATCAGTCTGGACTATACTCTAGCCTTCAGCCTTCGAGCAGTTGGATTGCTCCAAACTTACAATCGAGTTCGAGGCATCAGTTGACGAGTCCGACAGACCTTAGTTGACTTAGGCTAGTCCCCTCTTTGATTGGTCTGAACTATCAACCTGGCTTTTGATTCCCTGTTAGTTTTAATGACTTTAGTTTGCTATAATCTAATAGTATTAATTTGCATCGTGTTAGATTTTAAGCTCTTATTTTGTTGACCAACGAAAGACTCGTATCACGCAAACTCACGAAGTTACCCACTCTTCCACTTGATGTTACCCACGCTGCCACTTGAAGTTATCTATGAAGCTATTCAAACTACTATTCTTAATATTACTCTGCATCATATCATTTTGTCGTAAAAAAATTCTATGATTTAAAATTAATCTGTGTTTTATCATATCAGTTCTTACCAACGTCTGTAAATCTTCAAACTACAATATATAATATATATAATATATATATATTAATAATACTACCTACTATTATACCATATATATATTATATTAAATATATATATATACTAATATACATATTATATTATAATATATAAAAATATAACTATTATACATATGAAACTGTATAAAGTATAATATATATATATACTAATATATATATATACTTATATAATATTATAATAAGACAAGAGGTCCAGCAAGAATCATTAGAATAGACAATGTTTTTGAGAAGATTTGAAGAAGTGAAGAGATCTGAGTTCAAAATTAGGCACTTTCTTGGACCAGCCATGACCTGCAAGAATTCTGAGTATCGTTATTTATTAAGTATATAATATACTAATAAATATAATATAATTATATATATCATTATAATAATTATATATAGATATGTATAATATTTTAATATATACTTACATATAATATATTTATATATAAATATATATATATATAAAATATATATTATATATCAATATCATATATATAATATAATAATATATATATATTAAATACTACCTATATATATATACTACATAATATATATATATATATATAATATCATATAATATATAATATATAGATACCTTATAATATATAAATATATATATATATAGATAATATAATATATATAAATAATATATATACTATATATATTATATACTATAATATGTGGTTGATGTGTGTGTGGTGTTGTAAGATATACGGATAATAGTATATATAACGTTTAATATGAATTATATAATAATATAATATAATATTATAATATATAATTATATATATATATATATATATATATATATAATATATATATATAATGGGTATACAGAGGGAGTAGGTGCTCGACGTTATACTGCGCGAAATTTATCAAACAGATGGAGTCCCTCAAATCTCTCTCGCCCACCCCTCACCAGCAAAAATATTGCACGGTTTCTGCGTCGTCTTTTGCGCCGTCACCTCGTCCGGGAAAACCCTCCGCGGACCTGTCAGGACTCGTTACATTTCTCACACTTTGCTTCCCCTTTTTTCTTATTATGAGGAATCCTTCCCGGCACATGCCTCAGCTATTCTTTTAAAAGCCGTGGACATAGAGAGCAACCGGGACCAAGAGCTTGGATGTTTCCAGCCTGCAGTAAAGCTGTAAGACAAAACTCTATCCGATGCATTCAATACAAGCAGAGGATCTGCCAAGTCTGTACACAACCTCCAATAATCAACAACCCTACCACAAACAAAGTTAATACCTACTAAGTTATTGTCTACAACATCAACATCAACATCGAGATTCACAACAAAAGTAAAGAAATAAAATTCACTAGACTCCACAATATCACACATTCTAGCAAATGATCAAAGATCTAACATGCCTGAGAATCTCCCAGACCTAAATTTCGATATAACACCATCCATCACCCAAATTTCAAAATAATCATTTCGTAACAAAATTTTTTTAAAAATTGCTTTTAACATAAAGCCCCACATCACCACTCTTCACTCCTTTAGGCTGGTATAAAAGGAGTCTCCATAAAACTCTTTATTAACCCATGATTCAGTAATGCAAATAATGTCTGGTTTCTCCTTTATGCCATAACTAATCTAACTATAAACCAAACCTTTCTCACTTCTCAAACCTCCCAAACTTAATAATGGGAGGTGACTTGAACGCTCACCATCCAACATGATAAAACGCCCAACCAGGACAACCAGTACAACTAATCATGTATACAACTTTCACCTTAAAGCATAAGTTAGTTAGATAGGTACAGACAGAAGGTAGGGCATGGTTTGTCATCCTGCTACTGAGAAAGAAAATTAAACACAAAACGAAGTTCGTTTGTGATAGAGCTATAAGACTACCTTTGTTAAATTCTCATTAATTTTATTTCAGAAAACAAATGCAGAATTTTGATCCAAACATTGGTGGTGACAGTCCATATTATACTTTAGGTATTAATTATTAACAAGTTAGTAAATTAAAAAAACAAAATAATGAGATGAACAGTATGTTCTATCACAATAATTTAATTAGATATTTTTTTTAAGAGTCTCAGCTCGAAGAGTGCTTTTCGGTCAATGTTTAGCATTAACCAACTTTCCGAGTTTTGTTAAGGATATGGATCAATATTGACTATGTGCCTAGAAATATTGAGTGATTCTGTCTATATTGCTGTCTGGGTGTATTTTCCGCCAACATTCTCTTTATCGAGGATTTCTATAATATTTTTCATTTGTTATTATATCGTTTTATGTATCAGTACGAATAACAAAACTAGCTTTCTTTAACTGGGTATGATAGATGAAATCCAAAAATAAGATTGTTATCACACTAGATGGTCTTAAGAGTTTAGAATTAAAATTTATGTTTTGAAATATAAACCTTCACTCTCTGATTTACAAACTTCTGGATTCATAAGATATATGATTCCAGTCGACACACTACAGTTTGCGCAATAACATTAAAATCAGATAGCCTTCTCTACTAGGTAGATATCATAAAAGTAATCGCTAGTTTCAGTATTAAAGATGGTCTTATGTTAGATCTTTCGTTTCGAACTTTGGATGATAGCATCGCATTTTACTTTAAAAATCACCTTTTAGCATTCTAACAAATCTTGATAAAGAAGAGGCCGTGCTAATTCAACACGCAGATCCATATACTTTTATCTTATTAATAAAACCATAACCAAATGCGTTTGCTCTTTTACTTAAATGTTTAATATTTATTCCTTGAATCACATTGTACGGCAGCTGTAGCTAGAAGTCTACTATAATACCACTGTCTACCCCCTTAATAACGTGCCCACCTTATCGTGGTGAGGGGGTTCAGATATCCCTTTTGGATATCTGCGAAGTTGCACGACTTTCCCTCTTTTCAGTTTTGTTTATTCCCCGCTTTTGTTTTGTCTGTATTTCCCGCTTCTGTTTTCTCGGGTCATTTGCCTCCCATTCCCCCTTACGTATTATGGTACGTACTTCCTCCCTCTTTTGAGTGGCCCTCCCCTTTTTTCTTCCCTTCACTTGGCCCTTATGGCTTTCCGGTTGTCTGTTCCTGTTTGGGTCCTGGGTCAGTCCACACCTCCATTCCCCGCGGATGAGGGTACAGGTTATAAACCGGTCCTTTCCGCCTATGACCGGGCCGCCTATTGTAGGGGTCCCGAGCCTTGGGGTTAACCACTGAGGAGGCTGACCTGCACTTGGGTGTATAATCTCGGGCTTCGCGTTCGGGTACCATGTGGTTCTTGGGAGGGGACTTGTCGCGGAGTTTCGGGGGACTTTCCCGAGGCCACATCCGCTGCCCTCCATAAGGGGTGGGGTTTCGAGCCAGGTAGCGTTGGGTTCTGGCCTTGGGCCTCCTGCAGTGGCCAAGACACTTTCCCATAGGTATAGTTTCCCCTTCCCTTCTCTCTGGTATATTGTTCTTTATGTCTCATTTGTTTTATTGTTATTGTTGGTTTTTATTGCGGTGGAGAAGTTTTATTAATAGGAGTTTAATTTATGAATACGCCCTTAATTAAAAATACGATTTTAAAGAAAGGCGGATTCCATCAAAAGTCGGTTCCCCCTACTGGCATTTCCCAGGCTCCTCCTAGGCCGGGGAAGACCTAAGTAAGGGCTTGGATGCCCTAGTGCGAAATGGTTCGTGCTGCCTCCACGGCATCATCCAGCGAACCTCCTTACACCCCAGATTCCAGCTTTATTAGTCAACCCTCCTCATCTTTCTGGTGAGGCTGTGTCGCAATCTGTACCTGCGTTCCCTCATCAATCGCGTCACCAGAGGAATCGGGCTTCTCCTCACCCGTTGGGCCCGCCTACTCGCTACCATACTCCTCGACCTATTGAACGGTTTCCGTTTTCGTACCCTCCGCTGGGTGCCTCCACTTTTGACACTTATCCTTTGTATTTTTATCTTAGTTCGCCGACTTCACAACCTCTCACGTCTCGTAGCCATCTCGTCCTCAGTGACGCGTTAGACTACGTCCTCAGTTCGACCGATCATCAGGCGACTCCCATGAGAATGGTTCTCTGCCTCGTTCGGTGCCGTCTCTCTCGACAGTCAGAGTAGTTATTGCTTCTCTTTCATATTTGGGCGATCTAACGGTTGTCTCCACGCCGGACGATGTCGCAATACATCTAAAGGAACAGTGTATGCTCCGGAGGTCCGTTCCGATGATCCTGAGGCCATTCTAGAACATTTTACAAAGCGACATATTCCGGTCACAAATGTCTACCGGTTCCCTCCTCATAAGGAGACTCCCACTGTGTCCAACCCTCGTCTTTTTCTCACTTTTAGTGTACGATTCCCTCCAACCAGGGTGAAGATCGGTTTCACCGTCCACTCGGTTCGGCCATACATCCCGCACCCAAGGAGATGTTTCAAATGTCATAAATTTGGCCATCCTCAAAAATATTGTAGATCTCCGCAGTTCATCTGTCCGAGGTGTGGTGACACTCTCCACACTCCGTGCGAAAACCCGCCTTGCTGCCCGAATTGCAAGGGTTCTCATCAGGCGTCTTCTGTGCACTGTCCCTCTTTTCTTTTGGAAAGGAGATTCTAGAACAGTGTACCATACACAAGCTCGATCGCCGTGAGGCCTCTCTTCGCGCTAGGGAGAAACTTTCACACCTGCCTCTCTCCTTTGCCGCTGTGACTAGGCCGGTTGCTGCCGCCCAACCTTCTCATCGCCCTCGTGCACCTCCTGCGCCTCTACGTACTTCGCAGCTCTCTCGGTCGGATGCTGTACCCACTACTGGGTTGCACATTTTTACTCTGCAATCGAACTGCCCCCCGCATTCTCCCGACATGATCCGTACTGTCGCTCATCACAACTCCCCAGTCCTTACCTCCATATCCTATGGTGTGGCTTCGGTTGAAGTTCATGCCGCTCCCAGGGTTGTGTGCTCTCCAATTTCTGGTTCTCCTGATTTGGAAGCATCCCCTGCGTTACTGCTCGATGATGACTCTCCTTTGCCGCTCCTGTTTCCCGTAAACGTCCGGCTCCTGTGTCTCCTGGGAAACCGCTGATCTTTCTTCCCCTGGTATTGTGGACTCTCCTGAACGTGTCAGCTCCATCTGCGAGGCGCCATTAACTCTTTTCACTAATCGGGCGACAGATTCTTAAAAATTCCTCGCCTTCTGCCCATCCGACTGGGTCTCCTGGTGTTTTGCCCCAAACGTGCCCGTCCGCTCGAAACGCCATGGTGATTTAGAAAGCATTCCGTCTGTTTCGTGCTATCCCAGATAGTTTATCGGGCCTTGCTTCTGCATCCGACCCTCCAGTTCCTTATTTCAGCGATTCCAAGTCCTACTCTGATATGGCAATGAATGTAACCACCGACTCTACATCTTCTGAGGTTCCCCAACTTGGGATCCAGGTCCCACCCCCCCTTGTACCTCTTGTGCTCCCTCACGGTGATTCCGAGTCCCCTGTTGTTCGGGGATCCGGAGCCATTGGGGGAGATACCACTGTGTCTTCTCCTGCTTCTGCTTCGCACTGTCCTTTTCTGGCTGACCCCGCAGGACGTTGAACTTTGTGAGGATGTGCCTCGGGCCTCCTCCCCCGTTCCTGGTCTGGTTCCTCCTCTTGCATCCCTGATGAGACTCCTTCCATAACGAGTCTTCAGGTGTGATACACCTGTGCCTTCTGCGCCGTCTGGACGAATTGGGAGTTTCCCCTGTCTCCCCCGTTGAGAGACGTTCTTCTCTGAGACCCTCTGATGTGGAGAATTGGTTTAGCCGTCTTTTGACGGGGTCCGCCTCCGCAGTGGTGGGTGCGGAACCATTCTGCTAAATCTCAGGATACAACTCCAGTGTCAATTCTCCATGACCTTCCTCTTTCGCCGGGCTATAAGGCGCCCCCACGTGGGCCGTCTAGTGACCCGCGCCTTCTATCGACGCGTGCTTCTAAAAAGAAAGCTGAGCCCATCGCATATCAACGCTTGTAACAGACCGCCTTGCGGACTGATTCGCTTTCGTCTTCTTTCTCAATGTCTAAGTTTTCTTCAATGGAACTGCCGTGGTTATTACCCAGACTTCGAAGAGTTGGGTAGACTTATTGATTGCATACTCCAAAGGGCCATCTGTCCTCCAAGATTGCAACTGCGTAACCGTTGCTTTTCTGCCCGCCGTCCAAATATGGTTGCCGTCTCGCTCCCAAAACGTGGCGCTAATGATAGGGGTGGTGCGGCGATTTTTGTTCCACGAATCGGTTCCTTTCACCCATATCCCCATTCCAACTCGTTTAACGCGGGTAGTGCCCCGTGGTCACCTCGATCCCCGTTTACTTTGGTGGCTCTGTCTACCTTGCGCCTAGTTGCATTTACACGAGAGAGGATCTTTTCGGACTGTTTCGTCACCTCTCTTCCGCCCTTGTTGGTTTTGGGGGACTTCAATATTCGCCACCCTCTGTGGGGTGACTCGGTTTCGTCACCTATTGCGGATTGGCTGTTGGTTGTTTTGCAGGGTTTTCGTTGGGATGCCTCAACAGCAGGCTTACCAACTTTCGAAAGTTTTGACACCGTACTTCCTCCTTTGTTGACATCTCCTTATGCTCTCTTCCGTTCATTGTATATTCTGGTGGGACAGTTCCGCCTTACTTTGTGGGAGTGACCATTACCCTATCTACCTTACACTCTTTGCCCTGATCGTCCTCCAACGCCTTTATACCAGCTGGCGTTATTACAGGCCTGATTGGTCGTCCTCCTTTCTCACTGCAATTTATGTCCCCTGCCTTCCGGCCACTGAAGTCTTTCCTTCCCCTGCGGATGCGTTCACATATTTTGCGGATGTTGTTCTGGAGGCGGCGAAGGCCCATATCCCCCGCTCTTCTGCATGTCGTCGTTCTGCTACACCGTGGTGAAACGCAGATTGCACTATGTCCAATCGTTCTAAACGCTCTATCGCTCATACAAGAAAACACCTACACAGTCTGCGTTAATCCTCTTTAAGGCCGCTGCTGCTCGATTTCGTTGTCTAAACAGGAGGACCAGGAAACAGTATTTTCGAACTTACGTTTCCACGGTCAAATCTTCAACGCCATTGTCGTCGGTGTGTGGTGTTGTGCGCAAAATTTCTTGCAAGCACTACAGGGAGCCTCCTACGGTCATCAGCTATGGCCCGCACCCGTGTGACATCATTTCCACCCCGGGCATGGTTGCTACTTGTTGCAGCGATTCTCGGTACCGGGAACCTTTCCGATTGATCCGTGACCGCACTCAATTCCCGGACTTTTCTGTTCCTCCTGGTGAGGATCCTTCTTACAATGGATGTTCATGAGGGCGGAATTTCAGGAGGCTCTTCGCCTTTGTAAGGATGGAGCGCCTGGCCTGAGGTAATCTCCTAAAAACCAAATGTTACGTCATCTCCATGCGACTGCATCAGCATTTCTCCTCTCTATATATCATCGAGTCTGGGTGGAAGGGGTCTTTCCTCCCCCTGTTTGACTGACAGTGTATACCAAACCTATTTCCAAACTTTGTAAGGACCCTTCAATCGCGGACAACCCAACGTCCCATTTTTCTAACTTGTCACACCTGTAAGTGATGGAAAGTATGGTGGCTATTGTCTTCTCCCGACGTTGGAGGGCCTTCGTGCTTTTTCCGCCATCAGTTTGGGTTTAGGAATCATCGATTCACACAGGAACTCTTCTCCGGTTTGACCACGATATCCGTGAGGCTTTCTCCTCTATAAAATGGTCCTAGCTGTTTTTTTCGATCTCGAGAAGGGCTTATGATTCCACATGGGGAATGGGAGTTCTCCATACCTGGCACTCGCTGGGCCTTAGGGGCAGCTTCCCCTTTTCCTTCAGTCTCTTATGTCGGGTCGATCTTTCCAGGTTCGCTGTGGTACCCTGTCTCGTTATTTTGACATGGTCGAGGGGGTGCCGCAAGGAAAAGTTTGCTCAGCGTTCTGCTTTTCGCTGTGTTTCAATGGTGTCATTGCTAGCAATCCCATCTTCCGTTCGGTGCTCTTTAATATGTGGACGACCTGGTGTTGTATGTTTCGGGAGTGAAACTTTCAATGCATGGGAACGTCAGCTGCAGCCGGCTGCATGGGGTGACTTCGTGAGTGATTTCACCGGGGTTTTATTTTTTCCCGTAACTAAGACGAAGACGCGCTGCTTTTCCGTAGGGGTGGGTAAAGCGATCGTAGGGGGTGATTTATCTCCCTTGCTGACCTTGTATGACTCCCCCATCCGCCCTGTGTCGGAGGTGAGGTTCTTTGGTCTGTTTTTGGATGCTCGCCTGACTTATCTCCCTCATATTCCCAATTTAAAACTTAACTGCCGCCGCTCATTGGACCTCTTACGGCCACTTACGTCTACATCTTGGGTGCTTGATCGTAAAGGTCATGCCTTGTCTGCTTGATCATGTTGTCAGATCAAAAGTGGATTATGCGTGTGCGGGATTATATGGCCAGACTCTCCTGGCGTACTTACGCCTTCTTCGACCCGATTACAGAATGAGGGTCTGCGGATATCACTTGGGGCGTTTTCGTTCTTCGCCAAAGGAGAGTTTGGAGGTGGAGGCTGGGGTGATGCCCCTGTCTTAACGGAAGAATATCTCAGGTGCTCCTTGTTTCTCCGTCTACAAATCCCCAGCATTGGCTTTAACTCCTCTCATCGCTGAGGTTCCCCGTAGCCCTGCCTATTGGCCGTTTGCCTGAGTGTTGTGGCGTCTGTCTCCGTTTTCTCCGCTCTCCTGTGCGGGCTGTTTGCAATTTTGAACTACGATGATGTCCTGCCTTTATGGTTGTATCCGCCTCCTGTGGTGTGCATGAGGTTGTCCGCCTTATTAAAATCCGGGGACCACCCGTCTCTGCCTGAAGGCGCTTCCTTTCTGTCTCAGCTGGCTCTCCATGGGAGCTCTGTGAGCATCTACCCCGACGGATCAAGGCGGGAGGGTGGGTGTGGGTGCATCGGCGGTCTTTCCAGACCTTTACTGGTGTCCCACACTTCTCCCTTCTGACGCGTCCCGTCCTTTACCCGGAGTTAGTTGCAATAACTTTAGCTATTAAATAGGATTCTGGCACTAGATCTGCTTGACACGTATACGATTTTTTTCTGATCGCAGAGTGCTCTTCTTGCACTAAAAAATCGACGACCAGACATCCTTTGGTTTTCTATCATCCAAAGGTTTCTATGGTTATGCTGCATGCTAGACACAAGTGTTTTTCGTTTTGCTGGTTCCCATCTCACGTGGGTATCCTGGGTAACGATATTGGCTGACAAAGCGGCCTATCGTGCCGCCACCTGCAAAATTACCTGTCGACGATACTTACCTGTGGCCATCTTGCCGGAACACCCTTTCCAGCTGCTGATTTCTGCTCCCGTCTCAAACGGGGCTTCCTCGCTTGTTGGCAGGAGTGTTGGTCGGAAGATCATCGTGGTGCTAAACTGCGTAGCGTAAGGCCTCTCCTGGAGTGTTGGCCATCGTCTTTTCGCCGGAGTCGGCACCAGGAGGTGGTCCTGGCCTCGTTTGCGAATTGGCCATACTAATGTCACTCACAGCTATCTTTTATGGCAAGGGAGCATCCCCCTTTATGTCCTTTCTGGCCGTTCCCAGTGTCTACTTTCGGTACGCCATCTTCTCGTGGATTGTGTGGCTCTTGCAGCTTCCAGAGACCGGCTTTTCCCCTTGTTACACACCATACCTGTCCAATTCCCGCCTCTCATATATATTGTCTGAATCACTCATTTTTCCACAGTGACGGCGATTTTTTTGGCTGTCCTTCGGGAACTGACTCTGCTCTATTAGATTTAATTCCTGAATTCCCGTTTTCATGCGTTCAGTTTAGGAGTTACCCCTGTAGTCGGTTTTCTGACTCAGTATCGCCGCTTTTTGTGCGCAGGTGGTGGCTCCTGTACACTCACTCAAAAAAAAAAAAAAAAAAAAAAAAAATACCACTGTCTAGGGATAACTAAATGTGCTGGAAATTCTTTGCCTATCCCATGGTAAATACGTTATTGTCCATTCATCCAGTTACTCCATATTTTCAAACAATTCAATCCAGTTAGTTTTTTTGGACTTTTTGGTTTTTCAAAATATATATTTTGAAATCCATAAAAACTTTAATAATAAAAGATTTACTAAACTGCTTTTGTGAATCGATTTTGACACTTAGATAACTACCATAAATGAAAATTATATTTTACAACTAAGGGCCCATTCAGTATTAATTTGGTGTTACTAAACCAGTGGTCACAGAACACTAGGGCATTACCTCAAAATATATAGCTATGTGTACAACTATACTGCCACTTGACTTGAAGGTAAGAGAAAGCAAACTAATTGCTTTAAAATTATTGCATATGGTATACAAATATTTTTCTTAAATTCCACAAAAACTGGAATATACAATTAAAAATAGTTCATTGTTCCATTTCTAATGAAGCTACAATCATCCAAACTGAAAAGTATGTGTTATACAGTTATACTTGATGAATCAACTTTAAAAATAAAACACAAAATTAACAAAATAATCAAAGGAAAAATAAACTGCGTGAAATATGATAATAATAATAACAGACAAAATTAATAATCTCAATAGGGAACAAGAATTTTATTTAAAACCTTTTCAATTCAGGTTTTGAAGAAATGGTTTCAATTTTAATGCAATATCAAAGAAAAGATAATTTGATGCTTATAAATTTATGAGAGTGGAAAATTCTTGTTGGCAATGAGAGGTTTTGCAGATGGCTGCTGCATTTTTTTACTTGATGTGTAGGTTTGAAAGACTGCCGATCTTGATAACTAAAAAACTGATTATCTTCTTTGTTCTGAAATTTAATGCGCTGGAGAGAAGGTCAAGAACTTGTACTTCTGCAAGTGCTCCAAACATTTCTGACACATTGGTAATTTACGGTGAACACTACCCAACTAATAGTATGTGAATCAAGCTTTCTAAAATCGGAGAAACACTTCCCGAGTTTGGTAAGATATCCTATAATTGAAATCCTTGATGTCACGTAAAGAAATATCTTCACAATCTCCCAAAACACAGTTAACTATGGAAAGAAAGCTTTCTTGTTTTTGTTATATTTTGTGGGTCCAATACAGAAACTTAGATCAAAATTACATTGATATTTTATATATCTTGATTGCCCAAAGTTCATAAAATAACCATATGATATTTTTTTTGGTGTCTGTCAAAGTTGTAACTAAATTGTGAATTTGCTCATATAGGTACAGCTTATAGCTGAGAGACTCTAGCGTCTTCTCTGTTATAAATACTTGACAAAATATTACTGAAACAGGAATTTTTCCAGTTGATAAGAAGCTTGCAAAAATGTAAAATGATGAAGAAGTTAACTTTCAAAAGGGAGCTTGTGGGCGAGCTCTTTAAATGACCTTTCAATACTGTCCTACAGACTCAAAAGTCATCTTAGATGATGTAAAGATTTTGTCCTGTATGGAATGAACTGAGAAGTAACCAGGGAGCTGAATTATCAAATGAATTTGAATTTGGCTACCTATTAGTCATTATATAATAATAATAATAATAATAATAATAATAATAATAATAATAATAATAATAATAATAATAATAAAATTTCATTGTTCTATTTTAAAGAAATACATTTGTTTTCATATATTTGACATAGAGTTTCATATGTATTATTTAAGAATCGGATCTTATCTTGTCAACCACAAGTGCAAAATCATTATGGCATTAGTAAATAGTAACTTATATACTGTGTAATAAAGTTTATAAAATCTATTATTAATCAGTTTTTTTTCAAAATTACAAAAATATAGCAAAATATACGAAGTGAGTTTTGTTAGGTTGTTTTTCGTTTTTTTGTTTCGCAGCCCTGATTTGAATAAACAAACGGTAACTAGTTAATTTACCTATTATTGTTCAATTGGATTTCTTCTCTCTGATTTGTTCTTTTAATTTGTTCTCTTCCCTTCTTGTGGTAGTTTCTATTATTCACCTTTGTCTAGGCACCCAAATGCTTCAGTTGCCAATCTTACTCAGTTTGTTAGTAGCACTACTTTGATTTTTTAATAGAACAGTTGTGTTACACTAACCAGGCCACCACATGGGTTCAACCCACAAATCTGTTATTAAATAAACAACATTCCGTCCACGTCATGAACAGAACAGTCGGTAAGCTTACTCCGTGTATGCATATTACTAGGTTAGCACAACAGGATTATTGTTACCTGCAGTATATTTACTCTATGCAAGATAATCCAAGTTAGAAAGCTACTGCACCCTAAAGAACTCTGATGTGACATTTTTTAGTTTCACCACAAGTTTGGAGTCTTATTTCTTATAGAAAATATTATCGAAAACATTGTCTTTTAAATTTATTTATTATAATTTTATTTAATGTCTCTCTATAAACATATGACTATTTCCAGAACACAGATCAGTTTGTGTATATCTAGAAAGAAAAAACTACGTATTAACCTAATTAGCTGTGCATTTTCAATTAAACTTAAAATATACTAAAAAATTAACACCGGCATCAGTAATCTTACAGATCTTTCTCTCTCTCAAAAAAAAAAAAAAAGATACATTCCTAATTAATTTCTAACAAATATATTGCCGGTAAGCAGTGTTCGCAAAAAAACTTTTTTTTTAATGTATAAATTTTTTGTCTTTAGTGGTATAAACTGAGAAACAACCAGGGACCTGAAATGGCGTTGAGGCATATTATGAAATAAATAAATTTTAATTTGATTACCCTATTAGTTGTTATATATTAATAAAAAGGAATAAATGTGTTCATTTTTTTTTACATCTAACACCGCCACTCACGGGCAGAGCCTTGTTCGAGGAGTGGGTGGTGTACTCATTTTTACATCCGAGTAAGACGAGAGAACAGCTCACATTCTCTCAATCGACCAGTTGCGAACCTAGGTGTCTCGCTTTGTTGGGCGAGTGCCCTTCCATTAAGCTACCGGACGCTGAAGAGTCAAGCATTTTATGGGTGTTTCCAACCCAATACGGTTTTTTAACAAGTTCTCTTTACAGACCAAACGAAATAGAGTTGGATTTAGAGTTTCTGATATTATGTTTTAGTACATTAAAGAACCGGATTTCATATCTCGGCAACCACAAGTGCAACATCATTATGGTAATACTATATAATAAGGTGTATATTTATTAAATTCTATTATTAATCCGATTTTTTTTATCAGTTAAAAAATATAGCAAAATATAACTGGTGTATTTTTAATTCAAAATCTACCATAAAGCATTGCAGAACAGTCAACAAAACTTTGACTTTGCAATTAATGTTGCTTATCTAAAGGCATTTTAATAATAATAGTAATTTATGTCCATCCAATTTATAATTGATTTCTGGGGGATTGTATTTTACATTAGAGAAAAGTTCAGGGGTGGGGAGGGTATTCTTATATGTGGGGCTAGAATTTTGTACTTGACCGATTTGCTTTCTACTCAATAATTTTAGTTACCCCTCTTTACTAGAGTTGTTTCTTATGCTTAATAAGAGTCCTGATTATATAGTAAATACTATTCGTAACTTAAAAAATAAAATTGCTTATACACTAAATTGTATAATTTTAGGTTCTTCGAGAATTGATTGAAATGAGTGTTGAAGAATTTAAAGTACAAAAACAGCTGGCATTGAATAATGTTCAACTTCGTTCTACTTTGGCTCAGGTTTGTGAAAAGAATTTATAGAAAAATTTACTCTTCTTATTAAGTGTAATTACTATTGTCAAGTCTATTTATTGCTATAATAATTAGGTAATGTAAACAAACTTTTTTTTGGGTATGATTCATAATTAGATGCTGAAAAAGGGTATATATTTGGATTTATTTAAGGACTTTCATTTCATGATGTTTTTATGATAATATATTTTAACTTAGTTCTTGAAGCTCTGTGACCTAATAGTCGTCTTGTCACTCTTAGATCATCATAATACAGATACGACTGTATCCAAATTTGAGAACTCACGAGATAGGCTTAAAAATTGGTGTTTGTAGGAGGCTGTCTGCAATTCACATTCCAGCAGTGTCCAAAGTCATACACCACACAATCACAGCCAACACGTACAAATAACTATTTTCTCACAAAATAGGTAAAAAAAAAATTATTTCTGTTGACTGAGTCTGATTATTCTGCAATTCGAATCCTCGCCAATTCATACAGTTTGATTTCTAATGAGAAAGTTCTTTGCAATCATGTATATTCTATTCTTCACTCTTTATAATATTTCTTCTAAAAAAAATTTGCCCTCGGCAATCAGATTTTTGAAACGGTTGATTATATTTTTATTCGCGTACCTTCTTAAGCTAAGCTAAAATTGGCAAAATTAATATCCTTATCAGTTCATTTGAAACAGTTAAAGGAAAGAGCTTAATAAAAAATTTGAGGCAAAAAGAGAATAAAACTAGGTATCATTTTATTACCAATCATTATTTTCATTAAATTTCACTCCAGCTGGTATTTATAAAAAGTTTTTGCTATAAATTTGTCATTAACTTAGTTTTCTCGTGATTAGACATAATATACATACTGGTAATACAATTTTATTACATACTTTTTATATTGGTACAGTTTGATTTAGCATGTCCCTTACAAATGTTATTCCATTAAATTTTCTCTTTTTTGAGGATTTAAAAACTACAGCAGCATGTCATAGATGTTTCTTTAGTAGAGATTGTCTCCGACTCTCTCTATATTCTAATAATGAAGTTGAAAACGTTTTTTTTCCTTCTGCATCAGTATTTCATTTATTGTTAGTACAAATGAAACTGAAAAACTCACGCATTCAATTAAAATTGGTATAGGAAAGGTTTTTGTATCATTTATGAAAAAGTCTATTTTCATTAGCAACAATCAACTGATACTCCAACATTTCTTGCCAGTTATTATGCAATCCATTTTTTTTTTTTTTGGCAAATTCTTGTTTCAAATTTTGTTCCTTTTGCAATAGATTCAAAAAATTTCACTCAACATTTCTTTCAGTGCTAAAGTTTTTCCAGTTCGATGGAAAATAAAATAAAGGAAAGTGAGGAGTAAAAACATTTCTAAATATTTTTGAAAAGTGAAAATTTTGCTCAACTTAAAATATGTAATCTTAAATAATTTGATGCAAATATGGATTTAAGACATTATATAGACATTTATGTCCGTATTTATTTTCAGCGTGTGATCCGATGTCAGATGGAACTTATTAGGGCATGTTGTATTCTTCAGTTAGAAATCAGTCCATCTTTATCAAGGCCAAAGGTGTCTAAATTAATACCCCTATCAGATGTTCATTTGAAACAGTTAAAGGAAAGAACATAAAATTTTTAAATAAAATTCGAATGTAATGTATTATTTTTTATTTTATCATAGAGTACAGAAGGAGGTTGTTCAAAACAAAATAATTCGGATTTCTACACTAGGTCTAATTAGATCTCTGTAATTTATCTTACGTTAAGAGAACCTGTTTTTAAATGTTAATTACCTTTACTCAGGACTTTAATTACAGTTTATTTTACGGTTCATTTTCTAAGGTTTCCTACTCTGTACCCAACTTCAAAGAATACGGTATGAATGTAATAAATCTAATAAATATGAAAACTTTTATACAACCATATTAGACTAGTTACCTATATAATTAACTATACTGACCACATTTTCTTAAGAAATTTAAAAGTTTATTAGTTTTCATATAGGAAAACGTAGACTTAACAACAATAAATACAGGAATACTGTTGTTCAAACTCCTCATTTTTTTTTCAATCAATCATAAATAACCAAACACGATTTGTACATTTATTGTTATTACACTTGTACTTTACATAAAAAGAAATGACAATTAACACTATCTTTTCCAGTACCGTAAGTACTGAAATTGATACATAGTGAATTATGCAAAATTCTTATATATGAAACTGCTACTGAGCTTTACAAAATGTAGGTCGCCTATAAGGCAACCTCATTTACGCGAATAGAAGAAAAATTGAGAAAGAAGAAATAAAGTCGTGAACACTCCGCAATGCTCCTTTATCATCAGATAGGATATTATTATTAGAAATGTTCTAAGAGAAAACTGTTACTACTGTAAATCATCTAACCAATCCCGGATTAGATAAAATAATTTACATTTGTAAAGACCAAAGGTCTTCCAAGTCTCATCGGTACTATACGAATAGTTATTCTATAGATTAAAGATAACGAGGGAAAAGAAGCTAGTCGTCAAGGTAAGCAGCATATTTCTGTGGAATTTGAGAACAAAATGTTGCTATTAGTCTTAAAAAGTAGTTCCTTGGATTAAAACGGAATTATACAGTATAACTTACATTTAAAATGTTAACTATTGTATTTTATATTTAAAATGTTAACTTTCTTTCTTTCTTTCTTCACCTTCCTCTTTGCCCCAAGATTGGGGGTAAGGTGCTGTACAAGCATCGGAAAAGAAAAGCAGTAGGAGAACATGACAAACGTCGAAAAGAAAGCCCAGCCTTACCGCCCCCTCTGTACCATTAATTAGTGAGAGCTCGTCACAGACAGAAAATCCACCCTAGAGCATCATGGGACCGCGACGGACCCTCACTATGGTAAATCGTCAATGTAAGGGTTCATCCCCTGGCCCAGGTGGGCCACAACCATGCCCCCATACAAAACCCCGCCATTCTCTCCTATCATGCACCTTTATTCTCGCCTCTGCCAAACTCACATTTCTCTCCTTCAGACATTCGTTCACCGACTCAATCCACTTTCTCTTCGGTCTCCCAGCCGGTCGGTTCCCAACACACTCACCACTATACATCCGCTTAACCAACCTACTATCATTCATCCTTTCCACATGACCAAACCATCTCAACATACTTTCATTTATTCTCATTTACCCCTTTCTTCACACCACACCACTCTCTAATACGTTCATTCCTCTCTTTATCAATTCTTCTCACACCCCTAAGATTGTCCATCTGAACACATTGAACTTTAGATCTATACTTCTTATTCCAGACCATAGTCTCACTACCATACAATAACACAGGTAATAACATACCCTCATGTAAGACCCTAGCACACTCAAGACTTAGTCCCTTTACATTCACCAACGATTTAATTGCACCAGCCACCTTCCTGCCATTCACAACTTTCCTACTACACTCTGCATCGTCCGTTCCCTTCTCATCCAACATATACCCTAAATATTTAAACTCAGACACTTGTTCTAGCTGCTCACCATCTAACATAACTTCACACTGAGGAGTGTCCTCACTCACAACCATAACCTTACTCTTATCCACGTTTACTTTCAAGCCCCTCCTTTCACACACCCTGCCAAATCTCTCTATCAATCCTCTCAAACTCTCTTCAGATTCGCCACACAGAACCAAATCATCCGCATATAATAGGTAGGGCACCCTCCACTCAACTCCATTCTCCACCATTCTAACACCATTTCCTGCCATCCCCACCTCAAATTCTTTCATAACCCCATCCATATACAAATGTTAACTATTGTACTAAATTTATATTAATGATGCACAAAAATATATTCGCTGAAGTATATAACTACTGGAAATATCTAGCAACCCTTTTTTCTGCATATGGCAAGATAGTTTTAATGCAGACATGAAATCAAAAAAGGTAGTTATGATGTAGTAACAGAGAATAAAATGGCTTTTAAATTTAAAAACCTTACAAATTCGCATATATTGAAAATGTTAAAACCAAAATGGTCGAGACTAGGAAATTTTGAATGTTACAGGGTTTAATCGCAAACCCCCTCATTATAGATTTACAAAATTTTTCTTTCCTTTCTAGTTCCCCTTTTAACATTCGATTTTCTGCAAAGAAAAATTACAATGATGCTCAAAGTATATATATGAACTATCTATATTATTTAGCTAACTGTTGGACAGGGATTTAGGAGGTATTAAAATGAATAAAAATTTTATGACTTGTCGCGGAGAAGGATGACTTGCAAAGGAAGGAAATGACAGTAAGGATTTAATGATTGGCAAAAGGGAGGAAGGTTAATTTGATAGCAATGTATAATGTTTTGGGGTATTAACACAAACCGATTCTCACATGAAACTTTGGAAATAAAGAAATAACAAGAAAAGTAAATAGTTTTGGAAGAAACTAGAATATTTGACTACTATATATATATATATATATATATATATATATATATATATATATATATATATATATATATATATATATATATATATATATATATATATATATATATATATATATATATATATATATATATATATATATATATATATATATATATATATATATACACACACTAAGTAAAAAAAAAAAACTACCCTAGGGCTTCACAAGACAGTGACGGATCCTCACTCTGGTATCTCATCAATGTAGGGTTAATCCCTTGGGCCAGGACCGCAACCATACCCCCTCACAAAACCCCGTCATTCACTCCTATTATACAGCCTTCTCGCCTAAGCAAAACTCAAATTTCTTTCCTTCAGGCATTCCTTTAAAGACTCTATCCTCTTTTTCTTTGGGTTCCCAGCAGGTCTATCTATTCAAAGCACACACACCACTATACACTCGGCATAACCAACCGACTATGACAATCATCCATCTATTCCATATGACCAAACCTCCTTAATAAACTCGTTTATTCTCATTTATGCATTTCTTCACCCCACATAACTCCCTTTAACGTTCATTCCTCTTATTCTATCAATTCTTCTCACACCTAACACGCCCCTAAGATTACCCAAGTGAAAAGATTGCATCTTATATCTATACCCCTTATTCCGCACCATAGTTTCATTACTTTATATATATATATATATATATATATATATATATATATATATATATATATATATATATATCACCCACCTTCTTTCCCCAAGACTGGGGGTAAGGTGCGTCACATGCACTGGAAACAGAATAGAAGAATATGACGCAAGTCGACAAGAAAGCCCAGTCTTATTGCCTAATTTATACCCTCTAGTGAGAACTCGCCGCAGTCAGAAAAATCCACCCTATAGCTTCACGGGACCGCGGCGGACCCTCACTATGGCATAACGTCAATGTAGGGTTCATCCCTTGGCCAAGGTGGGGCACAGCCATACCCCCTCACAAAACAACCCCATTCACTCCTATTATGAAACTTTCTTCTCGCCTCTGCCAAACTCACCAGGCATTCCTTTACTGACTCGATCCATTTTTTCTTCGGTAGTCTCCCAGTCGGTCGATTCCCAGCAGTCACCATTATACATCAGCTTAACCAACTGATTATCATATATATATATATATATATATATATATATATATATATATATATATATATATATATATATATATATATATATATATATATATAAACAAATATATATATATATATATATATATATATATATATATTATATATATATCCTCAAAATACCTCTATAAAAGTCATTAAGAATTTGAAGTTAGAGGAATATAATAATAATACAAAAGCAGTTTTTTTAAAAAATTACCTTTGTAAATAAAGACATTCTGGTGCATGAAGCAGTTTTGAGTGATTTTTTTTATTATCTTTGAAGAAGAATCTTGTGAAGACACAAGAGTAAAAGAAAAAAAATTTGAAAACCCTTCACTTGCCCACCCATAAAATAACTGTCGATAAAATCCAGTTCAAACTGGATCTGAGTAGTACCAACATTTACTTATGACTGCATGGGTAGTTCCAAAATATATATATATATATATATATATATATATATATATATATATATATATATATATATATATATATATATATATATATATATATATCTAGCTATTTATATATATATATATATATATATATATATATATATGCTAATTAATTATTTACCTATATTAGAAAACTTCTTAAACATAGTAACAAAAACAATGCTATTTTTCACCTTAAAAAAAATAAATAAACATCTTTTGGAAAAAAATTATCACATTTTCATAAAAAGAAGAGGAAAGTTTCTAATTTATCATGTTTATGTACTGGTTATATATATATATATATATATATATATATATATATATATATATATATATATATATATATTTATATATATATTTTTATATTTATATTTCTATATTCTTAAAATTTATATATATATATATATATATATATATATATATATATATATATATTGTAAAGTCTTTATTAATATTTACATCTCCATTCACAACACTTCTAAACTCTCTTCATTTTTTAATGAAATCAAAAATATTCTTCCTTACACTAAAATAAATTACGTTATCACAATTTTTTTTTCTTATTTTAATTTAACAAAAATCAAATATTAGTTTCTGGCAATGATAGTGTTCTGTGTGAATCTGTAGCCTTATTAGCTTGAGATACAACTTCGTTTCTCATTCCATCTATATCAGTCGTCAATACCGTGGCAACGACGGGGCAAGGCGACTGAGATGTGGACTGAACAGATGATGAGGTACCAGCGAATCTACCACCCAAAATTTTTGCTGCAGATATTTTAGCCCGTTGGTAGCCGGTGAAAAAATTAAAACCTAATAGCCTGGAATAGATAAAGAATTTATTTGTAAAACGAAAAAAAAAAAAAAATAATGAAAGTAATTATAAAACTTGAATAGCGTTTATTGTTATTATTAAATGGGATTAATTTTAAATTCTGAAGTAAACCAATCCTGAAAATACTTATTTGGAAGGTAGCCTACCTAAGACATATGTAGAGAACTATAAGCATTCCTCCAGCTGCCAAAGCCCTTTTAAAGGCGTCTTCGCAGAGTTCCATAGCAGACCAAAACCCAGCGATGGTTCCGCACATTACAGTTACGATTGAAGCAGTAGTCAACCACTGTTTTGCGGTGAAACCTTTTCCAATCCACCAAATCTTTTTTCTCTCAAGCTGATACTGTGCACCACACACTTTACAACATAAACTTTCACGAGAATCATTAGGAGCGCACTAAAAATTAGAAAATGGAATTGGTTATAAACATCAATTCAAATTCCATTACAAATTTCAAATTTATTTTATTTTGCAAAAAAAAAAAAAAAAAAAAAGTAATACCTCCATTAACCATTTACGAAGGCAGTTGTGATGCACTGCAGCAACATCTCCTTTGCAGTCGCATGGATGGATCATTGGTCCATTCGTAAGAGTGTCAGTGTCATAACAGATCCAACATTCACCAGACAAATCAGTTCTGCTATCAGCTGTAAGAAATTAAAAAAAAACAAAACATTAATAACGATGAAAATAAGTTTGAGAGGTACGGAATAAAATTCTCGAAAATTACAAATATTTTTTACCTTTTGATCCTATTGTCTCTCCTAATTCTAGAGTCTTTTCAAAGTCCAACTTCTTAAGAATCTTTTTGGGGTTCAATATCCAAAGCTGTTCTGGCGATATGCAATTCCATAAAACACACGGAAACCATAACGCTACTGCTAATTCCACTACTCGAAATATGATGTCGTAAGCATTTCGTGAAATCAGAGGGACTCTTATATATATATATATATATATATATATATATATATAGTATATATATATATACATATATATATATATATATATATATATATATATATATATATATATATATATATATATATATACATATATATATATATATATATATATATATATATATATACTATATATATATATATATATATATATATATATATATATATATATATATATATATATATATATATATATATATATATTTTTGTAGAGAAATATATATATATATATATATATATATATATATATATATATATAGTTAATGTATAGGACCCACCACGGCCTACAGAGAAGCGGCCACACTAGATTGAATAATAATCAACTCCATTTGTGGGTCCTGGCTTATACATATTTTAAATGTCAAGAAAATTTGAATGGCAAAATGAATATTCAGCCAAAAAAATAAATAAATAACTAAATATAAATAGTCCTAATATTACATAACAAAATCATATATTATAAAGAATATTCAGTTCTTGAAGATAAGAGAAAATAAGAGTTACTATTAAAGTGGGAGGATTCAGATAAGATATGGGATAATCTTCTAGAAGGTGCTATGAACCATAAAGCAGAAAAATGACGCCTGCGAATGGGGTCCAGTTGGGAACAATCAATGAAGATATGGTGAATTGGTTGCGGGAATTTGAGATGGGAGGAAGGTCCCGAGGGGCAAAGATCTCTGTGGCAACTGATAGTCAGGCGGCTATCGGGGCTCTGAGCTCCTGCATGTATGACTCTAAACTGGTTTGGGAATGTCAACGTACCCTACAGCAACTGGCTCAACACAACAGAGTTAATCTGATGTGGGTGCCGGGGTATCAAGGTGTACCAGGCAATGAGGAGGCTGATCGCCTCGCTAAGGAAGGAGCCAGAACCGCCTACTGTGGTCCGGAACCCTTCTGTGGACTTTCTAAGGCCCACATTAAAGAATTTCTGAAACAATGGGAACACAGAGCTATGACCAATTACTGGACAAGCATCCCTGGTCTCAGACAGGCTAAAGATCTGATTGATCCTTCTCCGAGAAAGGCAAAAGAAGTGCTTGCTCTGAGTAGATCTGATCTTCGAGTTCTGACTGGAATTCTGACTGGACATGGGCCAGTCAGATATCACCTCAAGAAAATGGGAAAAGTTGAATGTGATACATGCCGCTACTGCCGCGAAGCAGTAGAAACGGCAGAACACATTCTATGTAATTGCGAAGCTTTAAGCTGGCAAAGATACTGGTATTGGCAGAAGGATGTACTGAAGCCTTACGATATCAAAACTTCGTCTCCTGGAAGAGTCCTGAAATTCCTGCGGAAAATCGGGATGAACCAGGAGTTTTAATAGACAAGGGCGTGTCACAAAAGATCCAAGTGGGTCGCAGTGACAAGGGGCCTCAATAGAGACCACCACCCTAACAATCTAATCTAATCTAATCTAAGGTCCCGTGACATGTGTCTGTGAATGATATTGGTGTGGCAATACGGATGCGTGCCAGTATCATCTCGTGCAAACGCTTTCGTCGGTGAGAGGAAGATCACTCAAAAATGTTCTTTATATTTCTAAGTTTTGCCCCTCTCTGATCACTCGTCCATCACTCTTGTCAATAAGACCGGAAGCCCTGTTGGAAAGCAGGATAGTAATCGATGGGAGGCGACCTTGTCGAATAGCATCCGGGAAGTACCTAGAACAGCTTCGAAAAGAAGAGGCGGCCATTTTGGCCTCTCTGTCATCGATTTCGTGAGAGGGGGGTCCAAGATAGTATGATTTGTTTCTCATGAGAGTGGAGCAGCCGAAGAAATTGTTGTACAGCGGATACCATTGTGTTTT
>JABUQX010053496.1:77500-85000 GCA_015478945.1 Trachelipus rathkii
TTGCATTCACCATAGATCTAACTGCACCACCCGCCTTCCTACCATTCACAACTTTCCTACTACATTCTGCATCTTCCGTTTATTTTTTATCAACATAGAGCATAAATATTTAAACTCGGATACTTGTTTCAATTCCTCACCAACCAACATGATTTCACATTACGGACTCTTTTATCATCTACCACCGTCGCCTTACTCTTCTCTACATTTACTTTCAAACCCTTCCATTTACATACGATGCAAAACCCCTCTACCAATCCTCTCAAACTGTCTTCAAATTCACTACATGAAACCAATTCATCAGCGTACAACAATAAGCAGCGCATCCTCCACTCCCCACCATTCTTCATTAGTCTAACACCCTCCCCTGCCTTTAATATTCTTTCACCACCCCGTCCATATTAAAATTAAATAGCAAAGGAGACAACACATCCCTGCCTCACTCCACTTCTAATATTAAACCATTCACTCTTCATTTATTCTTACACACGTTTCTTTATCGGCATACATACTTTTGATTCCATTCAGAAGTCTACCACCAACACCACATATCACTAACCAGAAATGTGCATAGTTGGAGTGAATGACGGGGTTTTGTGAGGGGGGGGTATGGTTGTGGGCCTGTCCCAAGGGATAAACCCTACATTGGCGAGATACCACAGCAAGGGTCCGTCATAGTCTTGTGAAGCCCTAGGGTGGATTTTTTTTTTTACTGCGACGAGCTCGCACTTAACGGTTTGGTGGAAATTGTGGTAGGGGGGGGGGGGGGCTTTCCTTTCAACTTACGTTGAGCTCTTCTGGGTAACTAACCTATTTCTGTGCATGTTACGCAATCTACTCACATCTAGGGGGAAGAGAAGGTAGGATATATATATATATATATATATATATATATATATATATATATATATACATATATATATATATATATATATATATATATATATATATATATATATATATATATATATATATATATATATATATATATATATATACATATATATATATATATATATATATATATATATATATATATATATATATATATATATTCTTTCTTCACCTTCCTCTTTGCCCCAAGATTGGGGGTAAGGTGCTGTACAAGCATCGGAAAAGAAAAGCAGTAGAAAGCCCAGCCTTACCGCCCCCTCTGTACCATTAATTGTGAGAGCTCGTCACAGACAAAATCCACCCTAGAGCATCATGGGACCGCGACGGACCCTCACTATGGTAAATCGTCAATGTAAGGGTTCATCCCCTGGCCCAGGTGGACTGCCCCCATACAAAACCCCGCCATTCTCTCCTATCACGCACCTTTATTCTCGCCTCTCTGCCAAACTCACATTTCTCTCCTTCAGACATTCGTTCACCGACTCAATCCACTTTCTCTTCGGTCTCCCAGCCGGTCGGTTCCCAACACACTCTCCACTATACATCCGCTTAACCAACCGACTTTCATTCATCCTTTCCACATGACCAAACCATCTCAACATACTTTCATTTATTCTCTCATTTACCCCTTTCTTCACACCACACGACTCTCTAATACGTTCATTCCTCACTTTATTAATTCTTTTCACACCTAGCATGCCCCTAAGATTGTCCATCTGAACACATTGAACTTTAGATCTATACTTCTTATTCCAGACCATAGTCCCACTACCATACAATAACACAGGTAACAACATACCCACATGAAAACCCTCTGGCGCACTCAAGACTTAGTCCCCTCGTTCACCAACGATTTAATTGCACCTTCACCTTCCTGCCATTCACAACTTTCCTACTACACTCTGCATCATCCGTTTCCCTTCTCATTCAACACATACCCTAAATATTTAAACTCAAGACACTTGCTCCAGCTGCTCATCATCTAACATAACTTCACACTGACTGTCCTCACAACCATAACCTTACTCTTATCTACGTTTACCTTTCAGACCCCTCCTTTTACATACCCTGCCAAATCTCTCCACCAATCCTCTCAAACTCTCTTCAGACTCGCCACACAGAACCAAATCATCCGCATATATATATATATATATATATATATATATATATATATATATATATATATATATATATATATATATATATATATAATATATATTGAAGTAGATAGCAGATTATATATATTTATATTCTATATATATATATATATATATATATATATATACCTATATATATATATATATATATATATATATATATATATATATATATATATATATATATATATATATATATATATATATATATATATATATATTTATATATATATATATATATATATATATATATATATATATATATATATATATATATATATATATATATATACCTTTGAGTACTCAGCATTTATGGGATGAGAAAACCGGGTGCTTTAAAAACTACGTTTGAAGCGTTCTTTTTGGGGACGTGGATGGCCTAGTGGTTAGAGCATCCGGCTATTGATAACTCTGCGACGCGGAGGTCAATGTTCGAATTTTGATAAATCTTCTGTGACTCATTCATTTAAATGGGGGCCAGGCCTTTGAGTACTCAGCATTTATGGGATGAGAAAACCGGGTGCTTTAAAAACTACGTTTGAAGCGTTCTTTTTTGGGGACGTGGATGGCCTAGTGGTTAGAGCATCCGGCTATTGATAACTCTGCGACGCGGAGGTCAATGTTCGAATCCCGCTGATGGAGAGTAAAATCTCCTGTGACTCATTCATTTTAAATGAATAAGTAAGATTGAGATACACTTCTGCTTATCAATAACCGAGCAACTCATACAAATCATCCCAAACTCAAGCAAAAGCACCCAGCTCTCCTCAGCTATTACTCAAACCTGGTTAAATAAAAAAGAAGCGTGGTTGAATGTACTAAAAGCAAATGATGAAATTTCAAAAGAAAGATGCTTGGAATTATATAAGGAGGAAAAAAGAAATACTAAAAGGTGCATACGTAGGAGAAAACAAGAGGTAAATGAACAGTTTGGAAGGAGGATGAATGAGGACATACAAGGGAATATGAAGCTCTTCTGGAAGGAAGCGCGAAAGGTTAAGAATGAGAATAAGGGGAATCTGCTTAGAATAATGAATAGGATGGTGCTTTTGTAACTGATGAAATGGATGTGAGGGGAGTGTGGAAAGAACACTTCGAAAATCTGCACAATATTAACAGTAATGATGAGGTGTTAGTGAATGTGTGTGGTTTTGATGAGTGCAAGAAGGAATAGGTATTTTGGGGATGAGGTTATTAGTAAGGAGGAGGTAATGGGTAGAGTGAGAAAGTTGAAGAATGGTAAATCTGCAGGTATAGATGGAATTACTGAGTGAAATGATCAAGAACGGAGGCGAGATGGTGATTGATTGGATTTGGAAGTTGTGTAATAAAGCGTTTATGGAGGGTATAGTTCCAAGGGATTGGAGGAGAGCGGTAATAGTACCCTTATATAAGGGTAAGGGAGAAAAGGGGAACTGTAGAAATTATAAGGGAATAAGTTTATTGAGTGTTGTAGGGAAGGTATATGCTGGTATTTTGGTTGAAAGAGTGCGTCGAGTGACTGAGGGACTGGTTGGTGAAGAACAAGGTGCGTTTAGGAGTGGTAGAGGATGTGTGGATCAAATCTTTACATTGAAACAAATGATTGAGAAAATGAGGGAGAAGAAGAATAAATTATATTTAGGTTTTATAGATTTACAACAGGCGTATGATAGAGTTAATAGGGAAGCTTTATGGCAGGTATTAGTGATATATGGTGTTGGTGGTAGGCTTCTGAATGGAATCAAAAGTATGTATGACGATAGTGAAGCGTGTGTAAGAATAAATGGTGTCAATGGTGATTGGTTTAGGATTAATAGCGGAGTGAGACAGGGTTGTTATGTCTCCTTGGTTATTCAATGTGTATATGGATGGGGTTATGAAAGAATTCGAGGTGGGGATGGCAGGAAATGGTGTTAGAATGATGGAGAATGGAGAGGAGTGGAGGGTGCCCTACCTATTATATGCGGATGATTTGGTTTTGTGTGACGAATCTGAAGAGAGTTTGAGAGGATTAGTAGAGAGATTTGGCAGGGTATGTAAAAGGAGGGGTTTGAAAGTAAACGTAGATAAGAGTAAGGTTATGGTTGTGAGTGAGGACAGTCCTCAGTGTGAAGTTATGTTAGATGATGAGCAGCTGGAGCAAGTGTCTGAGTTTAAATATTTAGGGTATATGTTGGATGAGAAGGGAACGGATGATGCAGAGTGTAGTAGGAAAGTTGTGAATGGCAGGAAGGTTGCTGGTGCAATTAAATCGTTGGTGAATGTAAAGGGACTAAGTCTTGAGTGCGCTAGAGTCTTACATGAGGGTATGTTGTTACCTGTGTTATTGTATAGTAGTGAGACTATGGTCTGGAATTAGAAGTATAGATCTAAAGTTCAATGTGTTCAGATGGACAATCTTAGGGGCATGCTAGGTGTGAAAAAGAATTAATAAAATGAGGAATGAACTTATTAGAGAGTTGTGTGGTGTGAAGAAAGGGGTAAATGAGAGAATAAATGAATGTATGTTGAGATGGTTTGGTCATGTGGAAAGGATGAATGATAGTCGGTTGGTTAAGCGGATGTATAGTGGAGAGTGTGTTGGGGAACCGACGGGCGGGGAGGCCAGCGGAAGTGGATTGAGTCGGTGAACGAATGTATGTGTGAAGGAGAGAAATGTGAGTTTGGCAGAGGCGAAAATAAAGGTGCATGATAGGAGAGAATGGCGGGGTTTTGTATGGGGGCATGGTTGTGGCCCACCTGGGCCAGGGGATGAACCCTTACATTGACGATTTACCATAGTGAGGGTCCGTCGCGGTCCCATGATGCTCTAGGGTGGATTTTCTGTCTGTGACGAGCTCTCACTAATTAATGGTACAGAGGGGGCGGTAAGGCTGGGCTTTCTTTTCGACGTTTGTCATGTTCTCCTACTGCTTTTCTTTTCCGATGCTTGTACAGCACCTTACCCCCAATCTTGGGGCAAAGAGGAAGGTGAAGAAAGAAAGAAAAAGAATATATATATATATATATATATATATATATATATATATATATATATATATATATATATATATATATATATATATATATATATAAATATATATATATATAATATATATATATATTATATATATATATATATACATAAATATTAAAATATATATATATATATATATATATATATATATATATATATATATATATATATATATATATAATATATATATATATATATATATATATATATATATATATATACATATAACTTACGAGATATCTCCAAGTTTTTATAACATAACATAATATATATATACTTATTATATATATATATATATATATATATATATATATATATATATATATATATATATATATATATATATATATATAAAAAATGTTTTACATATATATATATATATACTTTCTCTACTTCTTTAAATATATATATATATATATATATATATATATATATATATATATATAAGTTCCCCTAATATACCATAAACGGTAAACTAAGAAACGGAATGAGATTCGAGGTTTTGAACAACCTACGGCAAAAATTGGGAGAGAAATTGCCTCACTACGAGACGTACAATTCTACCTTGTCCCAACAGAATTAAAGTCCCAAATAGCTAATTTTCACGGGACTTCCTAAGATATTTACAACTCTACAAGGAATATGGACTTCAAATGGGGTCAAAATTACATTAATAATTTCGATGGAGAAACACTCAAATCAGTTTTTAAAATGGCTGGAGAACATCAACACTTAATTTCTTAAGGGAAAGGGAAGAATAGAGTCGACATCGACTTTGGGACGCCGCGTAGGTTTATTTTAAAAATTAACAGCTGGACTATGATGAATTATTTATAATATCTTACTGGAATAAAAAAGTGTTAACATATATAATCTAATCAATAGAAAGGTGCCTGGAAAAGCAGTATAAAGACGTACGGTATGATCATAAAATATGAAGTAAACATTCTATTAGGCTTCCATTTCGTGAAAAAAAAAAAAAAAAAAAAAAGGGTGGATGACAGTCACACTGCTAGCGTGAGTGTTACCGTCACTATAGAAATCAAGGCTTCCGTCAGTAGTTAAGGTGCCATAATATTTTAGAAAATATAAGACAGTATTTTTTGCAAAAATAGATCAAATTAAATTACTCATAGGTAGAAAGGATAAAATAATTGTACCAATGAAAATCTAGTACATTTATATAGAAGAGGAATATTTGAAGCATAAAGCAGAACAATGTCAGAAAGAAAAACAAATTAAGAAAAAAATCCTTCGCCAGAAAGAAGCCAAGGAAAGATTCCAATAATAAAAAAAGGTAGGTTTCTTGCGTAAAGAATGAAAAACAAGAAAAGGCTTTCTTTAAGAAATACGCAAACAAAAAATTTAAAAAAAAGAGTAATATATTGTATATGCAAGAACCTAATCCCAGCCTACTATTAACGTTAAATTAATGCTATATATATATATATATATATATATATATATATATATATATATATATATATATATATATATATATATATATATATATATATATATATATATATATATATATATATATATAATATCAAAATCTTCTACTAAAGCTATTTCATAATAAGACCCAAAGCCGAAATTCTTACTTGTTCTTCCAGAAACCCCCAAGTACATCAGAACAGAGGAAGCAAACGGTGATCATGAGCATACACGCCTGAAAGACAGGCCAAAGAAACCCCTCGACTGCTGCAGCTGGGATTGATCAATTCCTCTTTGGAATTAAACCACTGATATCCACGTTTAACTATCAAATATATATATATATATATATATATATATATATATATATATATATATATATATATATAAAAAAAAAAAAATACAAAAGTATAATATATATATATATACATACTTAATATATATATATATATATATATATATATATATATATATATATATAATATACGGTAACTATATATATATATATATATATATATATATATATATATATATATATATATATATATATATATGCTATATATATATATAACAACAATAATATATATATATATATATATATATATATATAATATCTATAGTATATATATATATAAGTCACAGAAAAATAAATTAAGGATTGAAAAACAGAACCGTACCCCGGTTTAAATTGTACTCAAATTTCCGTAAAAAAAAATATTAAAAAAGATAAAATAGCAATAAAAAAAAAGAAAACATGCTTATTCAATCGAGAAACAAAAGAAAAATATACAAGACACGGGGTTTTTATAAACATTTCCTACTACAAAAACAAATTTAAAATTACATTTTCTTGCACTGTTAAAAGTTTCTGAGATGACTCATTATCTTTCTCCTTTTTTAGAGAATTTTCCTTCTTATCAATCAAAGAAGTATTATTACTGGATACAATCACAGTGGATGACGACGACGACGACGAAGCCGAATCATGATGTGATAAAAGAGTTTCGTCAACTC
>JABUQX010053496.1:87500-90000 GCA_015478945.1 Trachelipus rathkii
GGGGGTAGGGTTGTATTATGAATTTTAAATTTGTATTCCTGAAGGGAGGGAGGGATGGTGCCCATACCGGAGATGCCCCGGGGCGTATTTATTGGCCCAAAGGTTGTTCAGTCTGGGTTATTTCTGGTGGACGTGATTGAAGTATGGTGTTGTATGGATATGCGGAAATCGTCCTTTGGGGTTACCTGGGTATGAACGTGTTTAATAATGGGGGTTATCTGGTGGTGGGGGGGAGCATGTTATATATGTTAGAATAGTACAATGATGGTGTGCTCTTTTTTCCTTCTAGGTGTAGGGGATGTAATATTTGATGCAGGGGGGGGGGAGGTGATCTATTCAGTGATTTACTATGAAATTGACAGCCTGCCATTCAAGATGGGATTTTATAGGGAAGATTTTTGTTTCCCATAACAGATAGTGGATAGGTGTGGTGGGAAGCCAGCCCGATATTATCCTCTTTTATTTTGTAGGGTTTCTAATTGCATAGTTTAAAAAGAGACAAGAGGTATTTGCCTTCATATTATTGTGAGGATCTCTTTATGCTGATCAAAGTTTGTTTTCAGTTAACGCTTTTAAAAAGCTTATTTAATTTATGTGTGGCTCTAGAAATAATATTGTTGATGTAGGGGGGGGTGAATGTCATGTGTATCAAAAGCCAAGGTTAGTATGAATGTTTATTGAGATGGAGTCTACTGTATGATAGAAAAACGGTTGGGTGAATGTTTGATTCTCTTCTGCCTGGGGTAAGTAAAGTAGTAGAGGATTTTTTGAGGTAATGTAGTCATCATTTTGTTTGTAGTTAGTCACTGTTATAACCGGTTTATATATTATTGTAGTTCTCTACATGCTGTAATTTATAGGAGTTTTGAACTGTGATTGTTAAGTTGTCTGCATAGCTATTAATTTCTATGGAAGAGAGTGTGGTATGTGGTAGATCATACATAAAAAGGTTAAGTGTGTTGGTGAATGGATGGTTCTCTGAGAGACTCTGTTATATAATTTGTATGTACGGAAGGAGTGACGTCCTTGTATGACTAACTGTACAACCAAACAGGCAACTTGCTACTATTTTCTTTTTTGTCTTTGACGGTTAATATCTGTATTTAGTACTTTGTTTATTAAAATGTGCCAGGGGGACTGGATCAAATGCCTTGTTAATATCTATTGCTACCAGGAGAGTTGGAAAATATTTGAAATAGGGCTGAGATAGCTTTGGTTCTCAAGTGTTTGAGATGAATATTAAATATTTAGTCTGGTCTGACTGCTTGTTACTTTTTTAAGGTTTTTCAGTGTTGAGTACTTCTAGGGGAGTGAATGGAAAGTTGTTTAATTGTTTCTCAATTAGTACATATTGTGAATTTATGACTGATTTTTGAATTGTGTTACATAATAATATTGCATTGTTTCTTTGGGACTGGGGAATTTATAGTTTTCTTTACAGATAGCTTCGTGGGTTGGAAGAACTTGATTCTATATCACAGAGGTATATATATATATATTATATATATATATATAATATATATATATATTTATGATATAGTATATTAAGTATATATATATATATATATATATAATATATAGAAATAATTATATATATATATATAAATATATATAATATATATATGTATATATAGTTTTTAATAAAATAATATAATAAAATATATAAGTATATATATATAGTATTATATATATATATACGTATAATTATAATATATATATATATAATATATATATATTATAGTATATATTATATATAGATATATAGTATATAATATATATATATAATATTATAATATAATATATATATATAATATATACTATATATATATTAGTATATATATATATATATATATATATATATATATATATATAATATAAAATGCAAAAAAAAAAGTAACTTTTTTTTCATTTAAAAAAATTAAGATACAATTCAGGATAAGTAAACCCCTTTAAAATTTCCAAGGTAACCTTATTTTTAACCAAGCTATGTTAATGGGAAAAATGAAACAGAAAAGGTCATATATATATATATAAATATATATATATATATATATATATATATATAAATATTATATATATATATATATATATTATATATATATAATATATATATATATATATATATATATATTTATATATAATATATATATATATACACGAGGCGTGTTCAAAAGGTATCCGACCTTTGTTCATAAATAAAAATCGTATCCAGATATAAAAAATCTTACAAATATCCTTTAATGTAATCCCCTTGGGCTGCCACACACGTCTCCCAACGGTTATGCTACTGTTGGACGCAGCGCTGGAACGCTTCATTTGGGATGGCGGGCAGCTGGTCCGTCGCATTTCTCATAATGTCTTCTCTGGACTGAAATCTGATCCCTTGGAGGGGTAATTTCAGCTTGGGGAAAAGCCTGAAGTCCCACGGAGTCATATCGGGAGAGTAGGGAGCCTGACGAAGCACAGGTATGTTGTATTTGGAAAGAAAATTCTATGTCAC
>JABUQX010053497.1:0-7500 GCA_015478945.1 Trachelipus rathkii
ATATATTATATTTTATTATATATATATATATATACTAATATTATATATATATATAGATATTATATTGTTTATATATATATATATAATATATTATGATTATTCTATCTATATATATTATATATATGGAGAAAAGAAAATATGATTATAATTTTATATTTTTTATGTCTTTATATCTATTTTATACACCTGAATCAAACACATAATATATAGAAAATTATTTTACATATTCCCCTTTGTTGCCGAATGAGACGATTCCGTCGCACTTTTGTATTTTGACTTCTATATATTTTCTTTTATAAAGCCATCCAAACAAATAACCATTACCCTAATAAACATGTTAGATTGCAGAAAAAAAAATTTTAGAACTCGGAAATCAAAATTCAGGAATCAAACTGATTAACTATTTATATTTTTATCAAACTGATTAAGTTATTTATTAAATTATCTAGCCACCACTTGCTGGTTGTGGGTAGATAGATATCATATTTTCGCAGTGTCTACACGAACCAAAGAAATTGAAAAATATATATTTATAGAATTCACGGCATTAGGTACGGAGAATATTTTGAAATGGCTGCCAACACAACGTGAGCGGGTCAGGCAAGTTGTTGTACATAAATGTGATAGTATATCTACGATTCGATTCTTTAAGCTGTATTGGCAACTATCTATAATATGGTGGCGACTCTATATTTTCAAAATCAGTTATGTACTCTACTTTGCATTCATATTTTGTAACGATTATTTAATAAATTTCCGCTGTTGATAATTCGTTAATGGCACAATACACAAGTAGTCAGTTCTTTTTATTTTATAACCGTTTATACACCTTTCTTTTATGACGCAGTTATAAATATACCAAGAATTTGGGTCTACAACAAATGTCAAAAATAAAAAAAATGTTACGTCTTTTATAATATACATATTGTCAGTTTCTTTTTCAAAATTTGTGTGTGAAAAAGTTTATACAAAATTGTGTTTGGGAGTCGAAAGGAGTCGGTTTTTTTTTATCGACTCCCCGACTCCGGACTCCCAACGTTTTTGGGGGTAACATCGACTCCCGACTCCGCACTCCGACTCCTTAACACTGAAAAATGCCATCGACTCCCCGACTGCCCGACTCTCCGACTCCGACTCCGCCATCTTTATATAGTATATATATATTAATTTAACGTATATACTATATATATATATACTATAGTATAATATATATATAATATATATATACTATACTGTAAACGGGGTAAATGGTAAGCGTTTTTCAAAATTGTTTCAGAAATAAATAAATTCATTAGGCAAGTACAAGTCGTTTTCTATGTTATATTTATTTAATATGATATGAGTAAAATATAGTCATTGAAGAGTAATTACATTTAAAAAGAATTAATATAAAACTGTGAATGTTATATGATATTTATTGGCCTTTAAAAAAATGTGGGGTCCCCAAATTTGATCGGCGGGAAAATGGGTAAGAAGATGGGGAAAAGTGATAAATGGAAAAAAAATGAAAGAAATACAAATATAGTTATATATAATATGAGTACACATCCTTATAGAACATGTTTATATATATATAAAAAAACATCAAAAAAATTTAAATTAATAAAACTCAAAATGTTTTCCTATTTTCCCAGATTTAGTTTTAGCCATATTTTGTTAATTTTAACATCATCAGTACTTACCTTGATACTTTTTAAAACTGCCTTATTTGTTTGGAGGCAATTATCCTGAATAAAAATTTGAATGTAGAAATTTTAGTTTGAAGAGCAAAATTCCATGAAAAAAATTTCATCTACCGAAAAAAAAATTTTAAAATATTAGAAACTTTAATATTATTATCTAATAACTAGAAAGGGTAGATGTATGAGCATTGTCTAACAGATACAGGCTTTGTAAAATGTATAGATAATTATAAACCTTGTAGGAATAATTTTGAAAATTTAAATCTTTTTTTGGGCATCATTACTCAGTTTTTCCCCGGAATCAGCTTATCGATTTTACCCCGTTTAGTTTTTAGGACATAACGTTTTTCTTACGACGTAGCCATATTTTGTTAATTTTAACAATCATCATGCTTTAACGTAGATAATTTTTTACAACTTACCGATATTTGTTTTGGAGCAACATATATATAGATACATTGAGATGCTGACAGAACCTTAAGTTCCTGTCAGAGCAACAGATCCCACACTGGACAAATTCTACCCTCTCGCCACCCACAAACACATAATAATGACAATATAGACATCTTATATTATTATCTTAATTAAATATAATGTATATTAAAGATTATACAGATAGTACAGCTTTAAAAAATGTATAATATATACAATTTGTATGAATAAAGTATTTTGAACATTTTAATTTTCTTTATGGCATTTATCAATTTTCGCCCCGGAGTTTACCATTGTTTCTACAACCCAGCCAAGATTATTGAGATATTTATATATATAGTTATACATACCTCCACAAGACTAAAAAATAAAATAAAAAATGAGAAATGAATAACTTTTAACTATGAATTTTTTTTCTTCCCTCAAATAACAGTCAATAATTCGTTATTATTTGTCTCTTTCTATCTCTAAATTGAACACAATTGACTCGTCCTCCATTTTCTCTTGACTGAGATAATTAATTGTCGGCTTCGTGACATTTATCTGCTAAATCTTTTTCTCGTTAATAAAATGCTCAAGAGTACAACACGATTTTCATCATCGCTTTGATCATATTTCTTAGGATATATACTGTATATATTATATACGGTACATATATTTAACAGCAAGGATGTTATTTTAATATAACAATTCTTGGAGCACGGTATAACTTTTGTTGCTGGTTCCCAATAAGACATTACATTAGATATTCCTTTTTGATAGGACTGGGTGTCTGCGTCCATGGATTTGGCCGGTGTTTTGAGGGAGAAGGGATTCTCTTTGCATCAACTGTGCGCCCAAATCAACTGAAAGGAATCACATTCAAGGATGAAAAAAGATCTGAAAGAGAGAGTGAAGGGGAAAGCTATGATTGATTGGAGTTAGATAGTTACTGATTTGTTGTTGCATACGTTGGTGATGGGAAAAGTCGGTACACGCTATTATCCAATCTATGCTGGTTTGAAACATACACAATAGGTGCCGGAGGTTGGGAAAGCTACAGGAAACCAATATGTTGATATCTGGAAGGGCCGCATTTGTTTTTACAGTTAATACAGACAAGGTACATGGGCGCCGGGAGTTGATGCTGGCAAGAGGTTGCTCATTGTGAGCTATACGCGCGATCAGCTTCAAGTCCAAGAGAAATGGTACAGGCTCGTTATTTTCTATAATAGTGGTTCTGACCTTAGTCATTGTCAATGGCCGTGGCTGTTATAACCTGGAGGGCCCAATGTGAGAAAAGTTCTCCTCAAAGAAGAACAAATCATGCCACTAGTCGATTTTAAAACGGACATAGCGGATGGGCTTATGAATTGTAAGGGCAGTGGCGTAGCTCAGATGTTTTTGCACATGGGTAGGCAATATCTATATATATATATATATATATATATAGTTATATTATATATATATTATATATATGAATACTATATATATATTAATATATATATATATATATGTATGAGTATATTAGTATATATATGTATAGTGAATGAGTATGCTGGGGGCAAATGGCCCAGTGGGCAGGCCATTTATAGAAATGGGCATTTGTCCAGGCAATTTGCCCATTGTCATAAAAGCCTGCCAAAAACTGTGCATTATAGAAATTGATCAGCAAAGGATTGTAATTATGACGCATTTTAAAAAAACATTCAAAGAATAGTTTATTTTTTATTTTTTTGTCATAGATATTTTTATGCACCTATAATATTTATAGATTCTACATATAATTTATATATATATGTATATAATATATATATATATATATATATATATATATATAATTAGTATATATATATATATTATATTATATATATATACCATAATAGTTAGTGATGGGACGATTATGAATTTTTTGCCGATGACGATGAGATTGACGATTAGAGCACATTTTTTGCCGATGAGATGACGATTATGAAAAAAACTAATTTTAAAATTTCTCTCTCATCTCTCTCTCTCTCTCTCTCGTATTATATATTGATATATATATATTATAATTATATATAATAATATATATATATTAGTATATATTAGTTGTAATTATATATACTATATATATATAATATATTATAAAGTGAGGCTGTAGTCCGGAGGGTCAGGGGGTTCAACCTCCCCGAAATTATTTTAGCGATCCAAAATTTTTGATTCTTAAGTCTCAATAATAAATACTAATAATAATAATATGATAATAATTAATAATAATAATAATAATAATAATATTAAATAATATAAAAGAATAATATGTAGCAATTATATATAATAATAATAATCAACAAGAATAATAATAAAATAATAATAATAATAATAATAATAATAATATTATAGTTATATCAATGAAATGAAAAGTATTTATTAATGTAAATGAGGAGACATGTTTGTGGTCCGTAACGATTTCTTAGGTCAATGGCTGTTCCCTCATACAATGTTATAAAATATTAGACCAGTGGACTTAAATGGAAGATTTCCAAGTTTTGCAGATGAATAGCAAATTGGCTATCTCCAATTAAGGGAATAATGATGGAATGTTAAAGATTTAAGATAAGGAGGGAGCGTGTATATCCGTTGATGGGATGAGCAGGTTTCATTCCTTCTTCAGCTAAATTTCTTCTTTCCTCATTCATTCCTTCTAAAACTAAATCTTTCTTTCTCATAATCCATGGTTCATCGTGCTTTTCCTCTGGCCATTCAGGCTATGACAGTGCCTATCGGGTGTGGAAAAAATTCTCGTTCTGCCTATCACTCTCGCCTAATTTTCATTCGCTGAAATCGTTGCATCGGGAGTACTCTTCGACGAGCAAAGCTGGGTTTCATCAAACATACGAAAGGGCGCTAACCTCCTTGTTCTCCTACTGAAAAATTTCATCTCTAGCAACCTTCTGTAAATCTGCCTTTTCTCCTCTTATTCGATCTGATCATTGATGTTGATACATTCTTCCACTGACATAGGCTAAATCTCTTCGGTCCGCTCTCGCTCAACTATATTCTCTATGTCTAATGACTGCATTTCCTCGCCGCCTCAGTGTTGGACAGCCTCGTCACATGTCCAACCTAATTTCCGAAAAAGGAAGCCGCTCTGATGCTTCTAAACTATCGCCCTATATGCTCTCACTTGTATTCTATCTAAGATCTTTGAAACCCTTCTCAACTCACTCTTAGATCATCTGGAAACTCAACTCCGATCGCCAGCCGGACTCTCGTTGCACGAAGTCCACTGGCGATATACATTCCTATCTAACCGAATTATGGTTTTTCGCCTCTTAGGAACTACGGGGGAGACTTGGGTGGTGGCGCTTGACATAATCAAGCATTTGACCCGAGTATGGCACGCCGTCACTTGCTTCTCCGCAAGCGTCCCCTCTTTGGGGTTTTCCTCCTTCTCTTGCTTTACTTATCTCTAAGCTTTCTTTCAAATCGCTCAGATATCGGCTGTTTGTTGATGGGGGCAGTTCATTTTTTCTTCTTTTTCTTCCAATAGTGGTGTTCCTCAGGTTCTGTCTTATTCCTACTTTATTCCTACTTTTCATTAATGATCTTCTCACCGCTGCACCCTAAATCTATCCACCAGTCGTATTCCGATGACTTCGACCCTTCATTTTCTTTACCTCATATAAAAATCTATCCGCTTTTTACTTCTGGAATTGCCTCTCATCTTAATCTTTCGATTCTATTCTCGCTGATGGATAGAAATACTTTGTGAAATTCAATTTCTTTAAAAACCCAACTTTTTACAAATCTCCTTCTCCGAAAAAATACTTCTAACTTTCCTGTCTTTTTCGACGGTTTCTGTCGTCTCTCCTGTTGACATATATAAACAGCCTTGGCCTTAAAATAAACAAAAAATATGTCTTGGAAACTCACATCACAACGGTTGCTGAGGGCGGCCTTCAAAGAAATGGAAGTTGCTGTTTAGACTGTGCAGACTTTTTCCTCTTTTCTCAGTTGCTCCGTCTTAGGGCAAAAGGTCTCATCTGCCCATGTATGGAGTACTGCTTCTCATATACTGGGGGTGGGGTGGCTCTGTTTCACCGCCGGCGGTTTTTTGGACAGGGTCTAGTCCAACGGTTCAAAAAGCTATAAAACTGTTCTGTCTTTTCTCAGTCACGTTGACCCGCGCTATCTTTGTTGCGCGGCGATGTTGGTGCTTTATCTCTATCTTATAATTACCCTACCGCAGCGGCAAGTGCTCGGAGGGAATTAGTCAACTCGCGTGAACCACACTTTACAACCTTCCGTAGCACACTAGGGTGCTTTATCTGCGCACGCAGTATTGTGTTGACATGGGTACTCCAGGCTAGTTTGCTGTGTGGTGCTTCCTTTTTGAATACCAACCACATTAACTTCGTGAAATCCTTACCAACAATTTCAACTCTAGAATGTTTGATAGCATTTTTATATCTCCTCACTTTTTAGGATGCGTCAATGCTCATACTGCTCTCATGTTTGCGCTAGAGGGTGAAACTTTTTGAGAGTTCTACACCCCCTCCCTTGAATAGGGCTTCTGCCGCGTGAATATTTGTCAACAACTTGGTAAAAAAAAAAACTTGAAGGGGATGAAGCGTATGTCGGCGTTATAACCATAGATTATAGACATACTTTCGCAAAACATCATGTCAGATTTCCCAGAAAATCGTAACTGCTTTTCAACATTACACTCAGATGGATCATATGTCGCAACCACACAAAATTTTGACTTTTTCAAACTTAAAATTTAACTGAAGAATTCTGTTGCTCACACATGAAAGAATTCTACGATATCTCCAACCATAATTGAATCATCAGACTTAAGCGATTCTTTCTAATCCCCTCTCATTCTTTTCCACAGCAACCAGAAAGACACCTTTACCACCACACTCACCTCATTTTCAAACGTTTCCGCCTTTCATCTTGTTTCAGTCACAGCGAGGCAAATCAAATTTGCCCTTTCAAAATAATCCATCACCTCTCTCCTCATCTCCTCCACATTTATCCTCTGACATTTCATATACAGATATCATTCATACATTTTCGCGAAGGATAGAAGGGCGCTTACTGCCATCACGACCTTCTCTGAGCAATGCATTAGCATTCCTGGCAAAAATAAGTGGTAGTAGGCAGCCAATCTGTCAGCTAACCGCCGTCCATTGCGCCTTCTAGAGCGAACGCAGGAACATACGATGTGGGCAATATTTTTCTCCCCATCAGTAGTGGAAATAAGGGATAGGGATGTCTGTAAGATGTTGTTAGAAGAGGGGTGTCTCCACCATCTTAGTCTGGCCGCGTCCACTTTATTTCATCATGGGTTTCACACCCACTCTTTCCCTCACTGTCTCGTTTCTCACGCTGTCTCTCCTCGTGTTTCCAATCACCGTCC
>JABUQX010053497.1:12500-38519 GCA_015478945.1 Trachelipus rathkii
ATGGCGCTTTTCTAATCTGACCCTTGCAATATACTCGATTTTTTTCAAATATGATTTGGTCAAATTGCTATTTATCCAGAGCACATGCACTTCTGCTGCTTCAGGTGTGGGGAATTGACGCTCAAAAACTACATTTTCTAACTGAGGATGGGAACGAGTTTGTTAGAGTGTTTTTTTTAACAATGACTGATGCTATTGACTAACTAGGAAATAATTAATATTCTGCCTTTCAGTTTTTTGTAACTTTAGATCATTGACAGTGGTGCTAGGTCATTCAAATTTGGCACACTATAAAATGCCAAAGCTACAATAGCACGAGTTTGTTTGTCAAATAATGGATTCTTTCTCGATGGTAGCTGCATGTCTGGACCGTTGTGCGAATTGAGAGAGCAAGTTCATCCATATTGCGGCAATCACAGTTTTTCAAATCACAGTATGTTTTCTGACTTCTCGTCTGTTTAATGCTCTTGCTGCTAGTACGTTTTTTTCACCATTTTTTTTTTTTTTACAACCGGTTGCATCTCTATGCATGACATGATGAATATTTAAAGTTTTTCCACAACAGTGCCGTCTTGGTGTATACCAATGCAGCTGATATTTTTAGTAAGGATGATTAAAAACTTGCATGCTTTGCCCACCTAATTTAATTGACGGCTCTCCGTCAGTGCACACACTGATGAGTTTGCTATAATCTAATTTAGATTTTCTAGGCATGATTTTACTTTTTCAAAATATGTCTGATCTCTTGTTTTACGCATGCAATGACTCCAGACTGGCAAGTTCTTCAATGACATTAAAATTATCATCGATTCCTCTTATAAAAAAATGCTTAACTGGGCCACATCACATATGTCCGTTGATTCATCAAAAGCAAGAAGAAAGAAAAGTATAAGAATGGACAAGGTCTTCCATTTGCTGAATTACATCCTGAGAGAGTTGCTCGATAAATCTCGTAACTGTCTGCCTTGATATAGCACTATAAAAGGGGATTTCTTTTCAATACTTTATTAACAGAATGCAGTCAAATATTTGGAGACAAGGCTTTTGACAATTTCTTCCCCGCCAAAAAGGTTTCTCTTTTTTCGCCAATGCTAAAGCAATTTAATATGACGCTTCTTTCATCGCCAAGTTTTCACAACCTACTTTAGCAAATATATTTTTGTTTTTCTTTCGATTTCTTCCTGTTTCTTAGTCACATATTCTTTTTTCGTGATCTTTTTTGGAAGGACAGATTGGACAATAAGTTTTCTTTGTTGTTTTTTCTATGTGTTTTGGTTTTTTCTTCATTTTTTTCTTCTATGTTTAGTCTATGCTGTGTTTTATAGTGTCTATTAAGATCATGTCTTCTATTATGTGAAGAGTCTTTTCTCAACACAATGCGAAACGGTTTTCCTGAGGGACTTGCTATAAATAACAATAAACATTACGATATTTGTTAGATACTTCTTTATATTTGCCAGATTTAACTCATTTTCTGAAATAAATGATTTTTTAGTTTTTCAATTAAATATTTTTTCGTAAGAAATAGGCAGACGTAGCACAGTTTGAAATATAAATATCCAAAAAGTGCTCATAGCAATTGCGCAGTTATAATATGTGCAATGCGCACGTTTGGCGCATGCGACCACGGGTTGGGCCGCACCCTGTTAATATGCGATGCTGCTATAACGCGGGGGGGGTCGACTAACCTAACCCAGCGTTCTAACGAGGGACGAACTATATAGTATCAATCTGTATATTATATATTATTGATATATATATATATATATATATATATATATATATAATATAGATATATATATATATATATAGTATATATACTCTATCAATCATACACTACTATATAATATATACGGTATATATATATATATATATATATATTATATATATATCATATATATTATATATTTATCATATATATATATATATATTATATTAGTAATAATTTATTGTATAATTTATATAATGAAGATATATAGAGAGATCAATGAAAAGCTTGGTGCCCGGGCATTTACCCATCACTACATGAGATAGAGATAAAAAGTAGTATCGTGTTAAGTCAAGAGGATATAGAGTATATTCAGAGACGTCCTTTCACCAGACATATGGGGCCAGCTATTGATTTACCCCATGTGATGTCAACACCTTTGGAATATGTGCGTCAGCGAAGACGTTCATCTCTTCTCTGAAGACTTTTTTTATAAATGCATGGGTTTGGATTCTTTTCATGAATCAAATTATAATTTTCAATAAAATAAAAAAATTTGGTTTTGGTTATATATATTATCCTTATTTTATGGTTTTATCTTCGTTTTCTTTTCATGGAAACAAATGCTTGACCTAGTTGGGTGATTTACTTGGCTAATTAATGCTGACTTGACTTAGAAAAATATATTACATCACTAATATATATTGCATCACTAAAATATATTGCATCACTAAAAGAATAAATTTTAGGTTCATAATGTTGAACATGGTTGGTGATGTTAGCTGTTGACTTTGCAATATTAAACTGCATGGATGCATAACTGAAATATATTTAAAATTATATAAAGCTAATAAAAAAAAATATATATTCATTGATAAGTTATCTCGAATGCTCTATCTTAATTAGGTACTTTTAGAATACTTCGGCATCTTATAACTGAATTATCATTTTAGTCGTCTTCAGTTCATAATAGAAAATAAATGATATTAGCAATAAGTCTAATTATCAAATGAAATTTATTAGGGAAGCTGAATAATAGATGGTTTTATATTACATAAAAAAAAAAAATTCTTTATTGACTCATTAGGGAATAGCAATTATTAAAATTTAAATTTAATAAAAGATTTAGATGTTCAGGTTCACATTAGGAATGATTGATGCCGAGTATAATATTTTTATGTATAACAATTACATTTATGCACTTAACTAATCACTTTATTTTACTTCCTCAGGTACTGTTATTGTAATCTTGAGCTGAAAGATTTAAAATTGTAAAATCATTAAAAAAGGCTTAATCAAAGGAAAAATGCCTCTCTTGTTAGCTGCCGGCGATTCTGCCGCCACTCTCTTCTATCATGGAAAAGCAATGTTAAGGAAAAAATTTAAAATTTATACAAGAGTGAATTTTCATCCAGGACGGAAATTATCTGAATGTCCTTCAATTATAGAATCTCTTATGACTCCAGATGTGGATTACGTGATAGTTTGGGCTTTGATGCCTACAGCCTGGCAACCCACACATCTAAAGAATACTGATCAGAAAACAGTTAAAGTATTTAAACCAGTGCCAGAATTTAGCATCGAGGAAGTACCTGCAGTAATGAAAAACATCACAGAAATAGTAAAGAAAAGCAACCCCAGAGCCAGGATTTTTCTCATGATACCTCCTGTTCAAGATCTTTACTCATTTAATCAAGGGAGGATTAGGGATGCTTGGGGTAACTTGTATGCTAATTATCTCAATGACGATCCCGAATTAGATCCAAAACGAATGCGAGCTCATTCTATTTATAGTTATCAACAATTTGAAAAGCTTACAACATCTCAATATGTCTGGCCTTTTAAAAATGTGTTATTGGGAACCGAAATTTTAGATTTTTACTACAAGAAGAACCATCCTGATATTGAGTTGAAAGATACGCCTCATAGGAAGTATGTTAATTCTGAACAGATGAAATTGAATTCACCATTAATGTTGGATGGATTACATCCCAATCAAAAGTTTCTGGAATCTTTAATGGGTAAATATAGTCGTAGTTTTTTGATACATAAAACGCAACAACATCATAGTTTGCCTAGGGCAGTTGATATATTGGGTACTGGACCTCGAACATTGATGAACCGACCAGAAGAAAATGAGGGTCAAGAGATCCCAAACATTGATAATCCTTCTACATCGTCTACATCTTCGACATATCAGTTGGAAGATACAATCTCTGGAACAGCATCAAGCTCAAGTGATTATGCTACATATTCAGGTTATCAAGGTGATTATGCGATGGGTAATTCATATCCATCTTGTCCACCACCGGTACCATCATGGGCTTCTACTCCTCTTCCTTTGCAGTTACAATCTAGTCTTAATTATTCTATGACTACAGATTCTGTCCCACAAGCTTCTGCGGTACCATCTTGTGTTCCGACTTCGTATTCTTATTCTGGTGTGCCTTCTCTGTCTACTTCGAGTACTGTTGTATTGGATTCAAATGTAAAAAGAATTCAGCGTCTAGTTACTACGCAAGCCATGAAACAAATGAATTGGATTCAAATGTCCAGAACACAAAAAGACTTGGCCATACAGCAGTGGTTTAGTATTATACAAGAGGAAGATCAATTGATGGAAGATGCTAGATCTTATAATGTTGTTCCTAGATAAATCATTGTAAAACAAATATATTAAATGTATATAATATTTAAATAATTAATTCATAACAATAAACCGACTGTGTTATTCATATACGGTCACCTTTATTTTTAACTGGTTCATGTATTCATAAGCATAGTCATTGTACTCCAGTATTATTCTACCACCCTTTCATAGACACGCATTCATGGGTGAATAAAGGGAGGGGCTCAAATTTATCAGGGAAGGATATAAAAGGAGCTGTTTTGCCTCATTTTATGGAACCTGGAGCCTAATGCTGGAGTATTTATGATTTTGTATATTATAAATTTTATTATCATAATTTTCATTTTTATATTATCTATTAATTAGTTATCTCAAACCTTTATAAACTAAGAATGATATTAACCAGTGTTATTATATTGCAGAAGAACTGTTGAATTGTTTATAATTTTTCATGTTTTCATAAACTTAGTAAATTTAAATTGTATTGTAAAAAGTTTTTTCTAAGAGAGATTCTTTATTTATGTTATATCTCTGATTGTAAATCTTGAAAGTGTAATTAGCTTAGAATCTATTTGGACATTGATTTGTTGATTATTCAGTTAGAGTACATCTTTATTGTCGCAGGTGTGTTTAAACTCTGTAATAAATAGAAATTGATTTAATATAATTAACTAAAATACTTTATAGGAATAATTTTATTAAAAAGGTATCAAATGCATTTAGTACGTTCTTTCACATTCATGATATGTTTTGCAGACGTTCCTATTCTGCAAACAAGAAGAAGTTATTCAAGATTAAGTGTATCAACAGATGAGAGTTCCCCTCGTAGATGTTGTATGATAATACAAAAGGGTATGTTAAAACCTAATTCAAGTAAAAAGCAAATTGATTAAACTAGATAAAAACTATATCTTATCATTGTTTATTATTAATAGGGAGCTAATCTTGGGTTGATGACCAGTGAAGAGCAAGTCTCGGGTTGAGACCCAACTGTGAAAGCAAATCTTGGGCTGATGACCGGCTTCAACTAACCTCAGGTTAAAATTTACCTTGTATTGGAGAACTGTCTTGTGAAGACCATAATAATATTGAAGTCATCTTGTCATCGTGGATTTTGTCACTACTGTGTTTTCGAACTGGAAAGTCTACATCTACTTCTTAAAACTTCATCATCTTGATACCTGAAATAGAAAAGGATTTTAAAGAAACTATTCTACATATTCCGATTCTGTTGAACCGAGATATTATATGAGCAATTTTATATGTCATCATTGAAGAACTAATTGACATTATAAACAAGAATTGATTACTATAGAACTTACCTGAAGAATACCCGAAGCTTCATTTGGAAACAAGATCTAATTTCTAAAAGATAAGTAAAAGAGATTGTTGAGTGTATTTTCACAAACAAGACACCACACTTTTACTCGGTGTCCAATTTATTCCTATTTTCATGAACCAGTTCATACAGCATTTTAGCTGTTGTTGATTTCTTATTTTTATACTTTATTTTATGAACCAGTTAATACAGCATTTTAGCTGTTGTTGATTTATTCTTATATATAAATAGGGACCTATTCATGATCCCTAACATTTTCGTTAAACCTTTTTCATATTAAAAATTGTTTTATACAATAATCTTTCCGTCATCCCTGAGTCTTTATTTTCTTTATTATTATTATTTGCTATTATTAAATTATTAAATGTGTTCTGATCTGCATAAAATACCATAAAAGAGTTTAAAATCTATTAAAAGAGGAAAAGAGATTTCTTAACAAATCTGGCTTCGTTGATGAATACTTCACCCCTGAGGTTACGAGGCTATCCGCTCTAATCCTCAGGTCCAGTAAAACTACGCTTCGTTAACGCGAAAGACCTAGTGTTCTGTTATCCGACGTTGTCCTCAGCTAAATTTGTGTTTCACATCATCCGGAACAAGAATTGACTCCTTGAAGGGTTTTATACATATATTTTCATTCTTAATCCTATCTGTGATCATTTCATTTTTCTTCAAATTCATATATTGAGGGGAATAACGCAATTCTGTGACGTTTACTTCCCTTACATATATGAGTATATATATATATATATATATATATATATGATATATTATATATTATATATATATATATTATATATATATATATATATATATATACCATATGTCTTGGGATTAACCTTCTATACACACATGACATTCCCCCCCCCCCCCACATTCAAACCAATCACTTCCACAACTCGACGAAAACTAAACACCCTTCCAACCCTTTCCTTCTCCCAACACAACTTCACGACAGAAAACACACACTCACTACTATCTATAACAACTTCTTAGAATTAAAACTTAAACTACACTCTCCCGCATGGTCCCAGCACTCTCAAAATCAAATGCAAATAAATTACAAATCTCTCAAAATACAGCCCTCCAAATTATCACAGGTTGCACTAAAACAACCCCAATCCAAAATTTACACGATGAAACCTCCATCCCCCCACTTCCATACATCTGGACGATGGGTGGCGGACTCATTCTATCAGGAAAACCCGCATAACCCAACCCCACCGCTTGTCACCATGAATTCTCTCCAATCGCCCATCGACAAGACTAAAGTCCCCCCTTCTTCACCAGCTGAATTCTATTACAAACACTTTACCCAATTATAATTCCTCCCCCCCCTCCCAAGTAGGTCATGGATTACACATATCCATACCCACCTAACCTAAAATTTACCTGTAAAACCCGCCCAAATAAAATTTATTAAGCCCCCCTCCCCAAAAAACTTGCCCCCTAGAGAAAAATGCTGTCCAGAAGAGGCCAAATGGACCTCGCCCGAGCAGATCAGGCTCACACCCAAACTCATGCACATTAAATATAGATTAATTAGACAATTGTACCTCCCCCACTTTTGCCGCACCAGATGTCATAATTCTCAAAATACAATAGAGCACCTCTTTCTGAGGTGCCCAGCTCTCGACGCCCCCCGCGCTGAGTCTAGATCCTCTCTCCTCGACCTGTCGGAACCACCCCGGTGCGGCAGCCGGCTTCCTTGGAAGCAGTGTGCCTTCACATTAAGTGGGCCAGGCTAACAGTAATAGGTAGTATATATATATAATATATTATAATATAATATTATACATAATATATAATATATATAATATATATATATATATATATAATAGTATATCTAATATATACTATATATTTTATGATAAGAACTCTACACAGGCAATCACACGCAGTTCTAATATGGTATTGGATGCTAGGCCAGGTTTATATCCCAGCAGGGGTAAAATGCCAGGGGTATATCAAAATAAATATACCATTAGATTATTATTAGGAAAACTTTTAAAAAATTTTCAAGAGGACGAAATATTATTAACATTATATGATATACCTACGCTGAAAATGGACAAGGAGAAATAACCCAGAGCTAGCCATGGACCTTCAAGGCATTTTACAGTTGAGGTGCATGATAGTAGATAGCAAAATTAAGCATTCTCTAAATATAAGTTTCAAATAAAATAAGCATTTACCCTTAGCAACTTAAATAGTATTACGGTATATTGTATATAGCATATTTTCATTACTTTGCAGAAATAACTAGTTTGAAAAGTAAAAAATATGTTACCTCTCTGGTCAACTCCCTCCTTCTGTGTCATATAGAAGATGGCTACATCATCTCACATGTGCGCTTGTTAAGCTCGCACATGAAAAGTCTGCACATTTTTGTAAAATATTGTAAATATAAATAATATAGACAGAAAAAACTGCTTAACATTTATTGGACATTTGTAATAAATATCAACAATTCGATGATGATGAAAATTTTTTTTAAATATAGACAGAAAAATATCTATATTGATATATATTAATATTTTTCCTGCATCCCTAATCACATCTCATCCATGACAAAGGTAGTTGCAAGTTCTGTGAAAATCTTGGTTCTTGACTGCTTTCAATGGTATGCAATTGTAAATAATATCCAAACTAACAATGTTCTGGAATTCTCATTTCCTTGTAAAGAAATCTTTGAAAATTTGTATGTAAACTACTTGATAAATACATTTCTAAATTACTATATATAAAATAATTATTATTATTATTATTCATATTATATTATTATTGATTTATTCATATATAGATATTATTATATGCTCGCTAGACTTTGTAAGGACACCATGTTGTTGATTCTAGTGCAATTTTTAAAATTAAAATCTATTAATAAATAAGTAGTAACGTTATTTGTGATTATTTTTTTTTATTCTTGTTCTATTCTTGTCTATATAACAGTTTTTATAATATATTATTATTATATATCATTATTTTACTTAACTAATTTATTTATTAATAATGCTGAATTATATCGTAATTGACTTTCTGCAACGCTATTGTTTTACCATTTTATGTAATTCAGACATCATATATGTATCCTTTACCAACGTTCTTAGGTATAATAAAATGCAAGTGTATTTTCATTGTATTAGGGTGAAATTCAAAGGAATCAGAATCCCTTTTTGAAAAGTAGCATATTATGCAGGGTTTATTTTTATATTATTTTTTTGTTAATTTGTAATCTAATTATTGTTTAATCTTATTCCTGAATAAACCCTCTTTAGTTTTAATTATTGTCAGTACTCAATTTTGTGGTAACATACATTTTAGGTATTTTTGTTTGTCATATGGAGCATGTGCTTTCCTTGATAATGTGATTTATTAAATATTATTTTAAAGATTGTGATACAAAGATATTAAGCAAATAAGTATAAATAATTGGAAGAAAGGGAAATGCCCATTTTAGGTAGTGAGTTGGTTTGATTCCTGAAAGAGATTAGTGATGATGATGTTGTTCTTAGATATTTTGATTTATATCACAAGTACTTTTGACACTCGTTTTTGATGTGGATTCTAATATTTCTTTTTCATCTTTATTAATATTTGAGTATTTAATCTCTTTTTAAGACATTAATCCATTTACAATTATATATAGAACTCTAAAACAGATAGATCAAATTTCAGCTTTAATGCTTCATTGCAGAATAAATAGAGGGTTGTGGTTTGTATATTTTGCTGCCTCCATTATTTTAAAATTCTGATTCTGACTCCTCCAATTACAGCTTCTGCTCCATTTACACACAGGGTAGTGTCCTGAGCGTGATACTCTTTGCACTGAAATTCAACAACGTTATCTCCACGCCCTGAAAATCTACATCCCTGGAGTCAAACTTTCATATGTGGTCCACCATCTTCAACTAACTATTTATAATCATACAACTTGATGTGACAAACCAGGCTTTCAATTCTTGACACAAAAGACAAAGTTGTGCTATTTCGCCATAGAAATCAAATAGCTATCCGGGAAGAATCCCCTACATCTGTGATTCTTTATGGCTCTCCCTGTCAAGGTCAAACTGCACGTTAAGTTCTTGGGTCTGGTTTTAGAACAATTGATTGTCATATCTTTCATCTATCCATCACATGAAAACAAGTTGCCATGGGGTGCTGACAGAAAACCCATGATCAGACTTTTCATAGCCTTAGTGAGGACATAACTTCATTACGTATGTGCCATATATGGCCAACCTCTGAATCATATCTGCATTGAATCAGAGCCTTCCATTCATCACTTAATGTAAGTTTAGAGGTGGAGGTAGGTGTCATGTCTGTCTATGAGAATAGAAATGCTTACTTGCTCACTTTACTTAAGTTTATAGATCCCTGCACCTTCGCATCTGGCTCCTTTTCTTGATGAGTTGACATGCAACCCCGTCCTTTGGCCATTTGCTTCTGTTGGCATTGTTTTCAACTTTTTCCTTATCCCAGTGCAAGCTGTTTTTCCATGTATGCACCAGCAACAATGTGGCTATGCCCAGCCATGCAACTGTCTGATATCATTGTCATACTCCGATATACTCTTGACCCTATTCAGAGCTGACTTCTCTTACCTCAACCTACATGCAGATTCGATGCAGGTTTTCACTGATGGCTTTAAGACTAAAGATGGGATTGGAGCATTGGAGGTCTTACTGGATCGCGTCCTGCTTGTCCGTATTTACAGCGGAGCTAGTAGCAGATTTTAGAACTTTCCAGAATATCAGCCCTTACTGAGGACATGACATACACCATATTCTCAGACTGCAAAAGTGCACTCCTTTACCTTCAGACTCAATCCTATCAACCCTCTGGTATCTGATATTCAAAACCAACTTTGTCGGCTCCATACCAGAAAGGTTTTAAAATTTCTGCTGGGTCCCATCTCATGTTGGTATCACAGGTAATGAACTGGCTGACATCTAATAACTCTAACCTTCCTAAAGAATTTCAGTGGTTCTTTCTCCCAGTCACTTACTACTATGCTCACCTCTAAAGGGGATTTGACACATGCTGGCAAGTATGTTGGAAGGAAGACGTCCGGAGTATAAAGCTCTGTACCATAAAACCACTCTTGCGGAGATGGTCTTTTCCGCATCGCCTAGACCGCCACCGGGAGACGACTCTTGCAAGATTGAGGAAATATATATCACATGCAGAGGGAAACACCCCTGACTTGTCCATTTTACCAATCCCACATACCTCTCGATTCACATCTTGGTTGGATGTACAGCCCTTAGGGCATCTAGAAATAAGTTCTTTACTGCGATAAATACAGTTCTCTATAACTAGTCTCTTATCCTCGTAGAATCATCTTTCTTTACAGTTCTTCAGTCCGGTTTCATTCACACAGAAAATATAAAGTATAGGAAAAAAATAAACAGTTTGATTAGTCAAACCATTCGTAAGTCAAGACACTCCCTGGTTTTGTTCTCCAACCTGGTATCGCCGTTTCAGTGACTTCTTTTTCTCAAAAAAAAAATTATATTATTACTTATTCATATGCTTATAAGAAGAAGAATCTATTGTATTTAGGTTTTATGAATTTGCACAGGCGGTATGGATTAGAATTAATAGGAAGTTCTTATGGCAAAGTGTTAGTGATTAATATCGCGTGTTGAAATAGAACAAAAGCTTGTTCTGACGATAGTAAAGCATGTGTAAGATAACATCAGTGTCGAAAGTGACTTGGTTAATTATAATAGGCGCGAAGTGAAGGCGGGATATGTTATGCCTCCTTGGATATTAAATTTATATGGATTGGTTATGAAAGAATTAGAAGGTGGAGGTTGCAGGAGATGGTGTTGGAATGATGGAAAAATAGAAGAGAGTGAGGTTCCCTACCCATTATATGCGGTTCAGATTGATTGTTTTGGGGGAGTTGAATGGTTGAGAGTTTGAGAAGATTGGTAGAAATTTGGCAGGGTGTAAAAAGGAGCGGTTTTGAAAGTAAATGTAGATAAGAGTTTAGGTTATGGTTGTGAGTGAGAACCAGTCCTCGTGCTTAAAATTGTTAAAAGGTGAAAAGCTGACCAAGTGTCTTGAGTTTAAATATCAGACAGATAATATATCATATATATATATTATATATATATATATATATATATTATATATATATATATATTAATATATTTATAAATGATATATTATAATATATATTAACTATATATATAATATATATTTAATAGTATATATATATTGGTGAAAACGGGAACAGATGATGCAAGTTTACGTAGGAAGTTGGTGGTGGCCAATAAATCGTTGGTGGATAAGGGACTAATGTCTTGAGTGCCTAGGGTCTTAACATGAGGTAGGGTATGTTGTTACCTGTCTTAATGTATGGTAGCTGAAGACTATGGGTCTGGAATAAGAGGTATAGTCTAAAGTACAATGTGTTTCAGAGATGACAATCTTATGGGCCTGGGTAGTTGAGAAAAGAAATTGATAAAGATGAGGAATGAACGTATTAGAGAGTTGTGTGGTGTAAAGAAAAGGGCATAAATGAGAGTATAAATGAAAGTACATTGAGATGTTGGTCATGTGGAAAGGATGTGAGATAGTCAGTGGTTACACGGAATGTACTAGTGGTGGAGCGGCGTGTTGGAATCGACCGCAGGACTGAGAGAAAAAGTACTATGGATGAGTAAAGTATAGCGAATGCCAGGAGGACGAGAAATCGTGGTTTGGGCAAGAGCGAGAAGATAAGTGCATAAGAGGAAGTGCAATGGCAGGGGTTTTTGAGGGAGGGTATGGTTGTCCACCCTGGGCCAAGGATGAATCCCACATTCCACATTGACCGATGATTGCCCATAAGTGAGGTAAGCGCGTCCCGTGGAAGCTCTAGGTGGCATTTTACTGACTCCAACAAGTTCTCACTAATATATATAAAGGGGCGGTAAGGCTGGGCTTTCTTTTCGACTTGTCATATCTTTTCACTACTTTTCTGTTCTGATGCATGTCAGCACCTTACCCCCATCTTGGGGAAAGAAGGTGGGTGATGATGGATCATTATTATTAATTATGATTATTATTATATATTATATTATTTATTATTATTATTATTATTAGTTAATATTATTGTTGTTGTTTACTTTAAGAGTTTTTTTAAACTTTCAGTACTAAGTTTTTATGAAATTATTTCCCATCTTAGGTTTGTATCGTGATGATTGTTTGTATGAATACCCTCATGTAGAAGAAGCTATAAAGAGACTCCCTCCAACATTATTGCACGAGAGAAATTGGAGAATTACAAGAGCTCTTATGGCTTCAACAAATAAAGTTTATTTACCCAAGGATGAATGGGTTTCTTACGAGTATGCCTTGGATTAATTTTGTATGCTTAGCAGTGTAATTTATGTATTGATTCTGACCAATGTTAATTCTTAACAATGATGTCAATGCCATTGATGAAGATGGTGTAGTACTGTAGTTGGACTTGGAATATAAGAACTTATATAACTTAAGAGATAAATCATAATCAATCCCACGGATCCCACAGATTGGTGGGATTGCCCAATCATGAATGGAAACAGGATAGTGAGATAAGAACATGACCTAAGTCGAAAGAGAAAACTCCCCACCCCTTTCATACCCTTAAGTGCAGAGGCCCAGTCACACCAAAAAATCTTACCTCTAGCAGCTCACACGCCGAAAGACCCCCTACTGTATAATCCGTCAATCTGTAATGGTTCTATACCCTAGGCCAGACCCTAACCGATGCCCTCCATACCAGGAACCATGCCCCGTCCCATACTCCTATAGTGTATACCAGTCTTCCGCTATGTGCTAAATGTACTTCCTCTCCTTTATGGACAACTTTTATGACTCAATCCACTTTTTGTGGGATCTCCCAGTGGTCCCGCTTGCCGAACCACCATTCGTCACGTATACAATTCTGCTTAACAACAAATCGACTACCAACCAATCTTTTCAAATTACCAAACCACTTTAATGCACTCGTTATTTTCTCATTTACATCTTTCTTCACACCACATAACTTCCCTAATGCGCTCATCTTATTGTATCGATTCTTCTCGTACCTAACACAATCCTTAAGATTATCTATCTGGCCAGACTGTGCCTTAGATATATACCCTCTTATTCCACACCAAAGTTTCGCTACTATACCGTAATTACCAATAACCATCAATCATCATTGCAGACCTTTAGCGCACTCAAGACTTGTCCCCTTTACATCCTACTTTTATGTATTATTATCTATTTTATTATTATTATTTATTAATTATTATATATTGTATGATTATAATTCCCAAACCGACGAAAAAAATATTTAAATGCATTGAACACCTCTGCTGGGACTCAATAAAGTTAATTGTCTCTTGAATTGTAACTCTACTCCGAGTTTTTTATTGTTGGCAATACGATCTGGCTTCCAGCTTTGTTTATTCATTTTCAAAAATTCAAAAAGCAAAATAGTTATTTTTATAATCTATATTTACCATTATTAAATAAACATGTATTTTTGCATGTGATTAGACGTGACAATTTAAGAATCTTATTTTCTTTGACATAAAAAAATTTTCGATTTTATTACTGGAATAATTAAAAAAAAAATTTAATTCTTTTAAGGGGGGGGGGGCAACATGTTATCAGGCCTGAAAAATGAGCGGGTACACCCAATCCTTAAAAAAAGCATGCGAGCTGCATGAAGTCGGTTCTGCATAATCGTTAAACATACTATTAAGATTATCATTCATGGCTTAGGTGATTGACTGGGAATTGTTATCCGAGGAGAATGGAATTAGGAATGCTTCATCCAGACTAGTTTGAGATTGCTCTCAGTCCTGGGTACATGTATATCAATACGAGTCCGACGAAAAGTGACTGTCTCGAATAGAAAATAATAATGAGATTAAAATTACTTCAATAATATAAGTAATAATGAATAATTAAGGAGTATGTTGTATAGTATGAATAATTAGTTGGAGTGATAATAGAATGAATCATACTTTTAATGAGTAAATACTAATTACTTAATAAATAATTTATGTAAAGTAATGAGTTATAACAATAATATAATAGATATAATAGAATAAAATAGATAATGCATAATGCATAATAGATAATGAGTGGAAAGATAGTGATATAAATGAAATATAGTAATTTAGTATAGAATAATTAACCCCCAGTATAAATATAAGATATCCACGTTAATATACGCTTGTAATTTTCTCACCCGTCTGCTACGGAATTAGGGAATTATTTTATATTTTAGAATGGATGTTTAGTTATATACCTACTTTCTTGCGCATTTCTAGTTTAGTCGTCTGTCCGGTCCGACGTCCATCCATAGCACCTGCAGGTGAACTTAATTGGCTCCTCAATTATAATAACAATAGGTGTATTATAGATAAAGTTAGCGGTTAAGATAAAATTGATGTAGTATCTAAAATATTTTTATTACATTGAAACCAAATGAGTGAGATAAAGATATAGAAGTATAATGAAATAAATTAATTAAATTCTTATGGACTTGCAACTGAGTATATAATGGAGCAGAATAAATTAGGGTAAGTCTCTTAGTTAGGCAGTTAGTTAGTGTATTAAAATATTTGTAAGGTCTGTGGCTCTATAAATTCAGTGTGATGGCACGGTATCTCCGGATCGCCCTATTACATACTAAGTAAGTATGTATATTAAGAATATAATAATTATGAGTGCGAAATGAGCAAAATGTCTCTTATATAGATTTAATAATAATAGTGATACTGACTTAATGAGCAGAGATTTTAGTTCGTTTATCTTATGTTTCAGATGTTTCTGAGTCATTCTTTGTTATCGAGTGGGGTTTATATGAGTCGAGGAACGATAAATCAATATTAAATGATGATTGTGTATCGTAGATTGTGTCGAGAGTCAATAATGTAAATTATTTGTGAAATACATAACCAATAGATGAGGGTAAGCCTACCTCAATCAACCTAGCTTAACCGGAGCCTATGACCAGTGATCGTTGAATTTTAACCGGAAGAGTGTCGATATTCCTGAACTATGTAGATATAAGTTGAGTCAATTAAGGTAGTAATAGGGGAAGGTGTTTTTAAGATAATGATGTGACGATATGAATAAGTAGTCAAGTATATGGAAGGTATTGCTCTCCTCACTGACTTTATTGTCTGCTTATATATTTGGTTATTTATATGTGACTCAGAATATCTCGTGAGGAAATTTTGACAGGAATATGTATAGAAGGGTATTGCAGGGTAGTTAGTAAAAAGGAAGGATTTATAAACTTTAAATCGGATCTAGATTGGAGTTATTTGTTACACCGATTCCAGAGAGTATGGTATATATATATTATAGAGAGAGAGAGAGAGGACGAGAGAGAGAGATTTGAATGTTGAGAGGGTCGAGAGGTATCTATGTCTGACAGCGTAAAGTATCTCTTTTCTCATCAGGCATAAAGCAGGTAGAAATAATACTTTAATGAAATCTAGAACAGAGATAAGAAACAAGGGCCATATGGTGAAAATACCAATTGGAACTAGTAATCTGTAGTACTTTAAATAAGGTGACTTGAGTTATGATTGGTATTGAAAATAGGGAATACCAATAATGATGGGAGATGATTAGTAAGGGAAAGTCGTAAATGTAAGATAAGGGCTCAGGTGCAATTATTAAATCCATTTAATATATCAAAGAGACTTCAATATCTTGAGTATAGTGCTAGGTGATTAAGTAGTTAATGCATAGACTGTATGTTGATCCCTTGTGTATATTAATATATGTATAGTAATAGTGATTGATGAATAAATATGATGGTGAATAATTAGTGAAGCTAGATAACAATTAAGGTGATAATAGCAATACCCCTGTTTACCTAGGAACTGTTCATTCCCCTTATTAATGGGTTAGTGTTTATTCATGTGGTATATAATTGTTACGAATAAAATAGCAAGTGTAATATCGAATGGTACGTTGTTTTGTGCGGAGTATATTTGCAATTCATATAGTGTGCTCTCGTAAAAAATAGTTGCTCATTGAGAGAGAATCAATACAGCCTGTTCTTTGTTTTTTTGTATAAAACGTAAAGATGGATACCGCACTAGATTTATAAGATATGAGCAAACCAAAGCACTCAGCACATTGGAGTTAAGTGCAGGTTACTCTGCCTATAGTCTACTCGCAGCATGATGTGGACGTACGACGGCCGGCCTGATGGAATTCACAACCGCCGATAGTAGAAATCCTCGCATCCGTCGCTTTGCGATCCGCTTAAAATAAAGAAATAAGATAAAATATAAAGAGATAAATAGTAAAAATAATGTATGAAAGTAATGATAGAGTGAGAAAAGAGCATATAAGCACTATGATCATTAAAAAAATAGGAGTAGGCAACTGATGTGGAGATTAATCGTCATAGGTGGTGCGTGTTTCGCTTAGTGCTGCGGTAGTTTCATTTGTGACAGACTATACATCACGTCATCGACAGGCCGGCAGGGGCATGGCTCTTGAGCAGAAGCTTGAGCTGAAGGGTCTTGCGGATTATCTTTCGCCCTACGTATTACCTCGTTACGTCAACCTTTCCTGTATATTAGTAGGGATGTAAGGTGACACGGCTTTCCCTTTTCAATACTTAAACGTATGCTATGAATACTTTATTAATTTTTTAATATATCTTTTCTATTTTCGTTAGCATGATTGCTCACCCTTATCCTATCTATGGGATAAGTGGTTATATATAGAGTATTAATAAGAAGTAAGAAATAAAGATTATATTTATAAGTTCTGAATCAAAATCTCTAAAATATTCTTCTTTAATTTTTTTATTCTTAGGACATAAGTAAAAATAATAGCAGATTAATTATAGCTAACCAATATTATAAAGAAGTACCTGTGAGCAGAAATGGTATAAGATAAAAAGATATAGTATGGCTGGAAATCAATCTATAATACTATTATATATGTTTTCTATAGTTGCAGGGTGGCTAGAGAATATAAATTCCCTTTTTAATACTGAAATCTCGAAAATATGCTTGGAATTTTTGGCTATATGTTAAGATACTCGATACTTTTAGTGTTACTCTTCACACTGTATTATTTATTGTTGAATATATTTAAGAGTATACAAGATAATACAGAAATCTTTATGAAAGATGATCAATAGATTAGTAACTCACTAATGGTAAATAACACTAAAGAATAGTGAGTTATCAAAGCAATAAACATTATTAGGAAGGATTAAAAAAAAAATGGATCCCCAAAAAAATATAGACAAAATTTGAAAATTAAAATCAAATAAATTATTTTATATCCACAGCTCTACTAGTATTGTATTTTCCCGTATATATATTCGTATTACTCTGACATACTTTATACATAATATTATTTTAGTTACCGTGCCTCTGTAAATATGTTTATTTATCTAACTTTGAGTTCAGTAAAAGTTGTTTACTACACAGATCATATACAAGTCATTCAGTAACAGTCCTTAAAACGATAATATATTTAAAATTACTTTAAATTTATTTTTTATACATAAACTAGTGAGTTAGTTAATTGATATGGTATCAGTTATTTGTGGTATTGTATAATACTATATAAGTGATATGTATTTCGCATTACCTCTTATTTTTTTTTTAATTTCATATAGAGTGATTTCAAAATAGGTTTCTTTAGTGTATAACAAAATGACGAAAAATTATGTAGTCCCTAAATAAATTTGAATAAGTGTGTGTTTTAGATATTCTTATAAGGTTTAGGTTTAATTAAAATGTGTTTGCAGTTTATTTGTATCTGTACTATCGTATACCAAAAATAAAAAATAAGTTTCTAAACTTAGATGCCTAGTATATCTATTGGAGCTACATTACCTTTAAACTGTAATACATGAATAGATGCCTCCATTTTTTTATAAACAACATATCTCTTAGGTCTATGATTATAAGAACTTTTAATATATACTCAATATGACTTAGCTAATAATATTTGTCAAGATCCGCTCCTATGTATATTATGATCAATGTAATTTTATCTAACTCTTTTTTTACAATATAATAGATGAGTCATAAGAGTAAATTTATTGATAACTTTCTTCATTTTCTAGCTAAACCTATCTATATATATTCTAAGTATTAATACATAGATACTGTTGAATAATTATATATATTATTGACATAATATAAATTCAGTACACTTATACATTAATTACTGTTCTTTAGCTTAGTCTAATAAGATTTATATTGCAAGGGCCAACATATAATTTATATAGTGATATATTTAATTATTAATTTATAATTAATATATTAATTAAATAATTTAAAGTGTGTCTGACTCATGTAATACATCATTTGTGGAATCAAGATATACTTAGTATATTTAGTTATTGTAATGTCTTGATTTAGACACTCTATGATTCCCTTGATTTTGATGATTAGTAACATGCTGTCGATAGTTGGGGTGTAAAGTATACTGTTTTAATATCTAATGTGTGAGTAATTAAAAGGGGAAAAAAATTCACTTTGGGGGATAAAAAAAAGTATAAGTTGTTCTCGACCTAAAAAATTCACAAATCGGAATGTCAAAAATCTAATAATGTCTTTGAAGATAAGAAGGAATGTTCTGAAGAAGTGTTCGTGTAAAACTATAGTTGTGCTGCAAATTCTCCACCAAAATTAATAATTTATAATTAATAACTAAAGCAAATAGTCGTTAGAGTATAGAAAATAGTATGAAACTATTATAACTCAAATAAAGACTAACAATAAATTAAATAAATTAAACTTTCATATTCTACATTTATTATAATTTTAAATATGAGACACAAATTCATCGGATTACGGATTAATATATCGATACAACTTCCATTCACGTAAACGTTTGAAGGAAGCTAATTCCATAATGAGGACAGAGAAAGTGATCAATGGTGCTTTTATATCAAGTACGGTCTTTATATTATATATAAAAAAGAATCTTGTGCTTTGATCACTATCGCTTTGAAAGAAACAGCCCCGGTGCACAAAGTTTTATCTTCTAGCAGAGATTGAGTGCTTAAATATACTCCAACGCGATACAACTACTAAAACTCTCGTCTATTATGTAAGAACTTTGTGCTTAAACAGAGCTCAAAATACTCTTAAGAAACTGTAAACCATTTAACTCAAAAAGCTATAGATAATCCTTGTTGTAACTATAATACCTGTAAATACATAATAGATGGATCCTCAAGGTGCTCAAGACTACTTTAACTTAAAGCTTAGATACGTCCTTAACTGACGACTTGATTGGCGGGTTCGACATATATCGAGGGCATAATTGCTATATTGAACAAAAAATGTTACGCTATAACACTAACCTAACCGATACTAGTATCAGTATAGAACATCAAACCTACCTATAAGGCTAGGCTCCGAAGGCAATGATGCTAGTTAATCTTTATTCTGGAATACTAATCCATCTCTTATATAGACACATTGCTCCTGTGAGAATTCATGCACTCTTCGTATCTCTTCCCGTCTTTATTTGGCCAGTAGATATACTCTCGTCTTTGAGAAAGCATCTTGTAGTCGGTATAGATTATTTTTAATTATCTCATATCTGGTTCTCATTGACTAGTGTCATTATTCCTAAAATTTGAGTAACCCCAAGTTAATAGCTTGCTAAATATAAAGTATGATCACTGAAAGTGTTATAACTGCAATCAGTAAAATCTTAAATATCGATATATCGATTAAAGAAGGAAAAATATATTCTTTATAAGTTATTGTAGCTGTTAATACACATATTAAGTAGATAAAAACAAAACTATATTATTCATAATAAATCTACTTATATGTAAAGAAAATCATACAATCTTAATAAAATAAAATAACACTAAAATGAATGTACTTAGACCCATACTTGATTAAACTTGATTTGGCTATTTATTAGGTGAATACTTATGATATTTCTTAGAATTATGTGTATTTAAAGCTGACAAAGGCTTATTATTTAATTACTAAATCCCATAATGATGATTTAACTGAATAATAAAAATGATCTGAGAGCTTATGATACTTCTAAAAGCTGTTCTGATTAGTTTTATAGCATAATTACTGGTGATGTAAAAAGTTAATAGTAATGTCACTAAAATGTGTTAAGTTTGAATATAATGGGCTTATTCGATAAAGTAAGTTAGCATAGAGAAATAAAGGAAACAACGTAAATTTATTTGCTCCGCATATTTACCTGGTGAGAGTCCATTAGATAAGTTATTTCACGTATCTACCTTTAACTATGCAATTCAGAACATGGCCTCATAACATCTAATCATACGGCTATACTACTTAAGTCATACAGATAGGGGCTTCCGTATATTCATGTTAAAATTATATGCAAAAAGAGTCACAATCGATATTCTTCATAAATTGCTCGGATTCACATTACTTCAATTCTCACTTCTTTTATGAATTAATCTTCGTTCTCATTACCCCTAAATGACCGCAAGTCGATGATCTTGAAAGACTTTTATATTTATTTATTTTCTATGAATATTTTGATCTATTTATAGATAATTTTATATATACTGATTCATAAAGAAAAATAATGTGTACCCTCGGAAAAGATTTGAGAAATAGAGTGACTATTAATAATAACGTTATATATATATTAGTATATTATTATTATATATTTAATATAATAATAATTAAGACTATATATAGTAATATATATATTAATTAACTTTATATATATTCTGTACTAACCTTAGTATAATATACGATCCCTTAGTGCTTTATGTGAAAATAAGTAATGTTTGAATAATAGGAATATAAATATTGACATTATAAGATCCGTGAGTAAAAGGTGACTTATTCGGGAGTTTATTGTGAAGAGTCTACTTTTTGATAAGAATATGTCTAAAGATTTGTATTTAAATAATATTTCGTATATATACTGCTATAACGTAGGTTATTAGCAGAGTCGTTAACTTTAATTTAAAGAATTATACTAAAGTATTAATATATTTATATTCTTAAAATTTAGAGTAGAAATTCCAAAATAGATGCAAATTAATATTATACCTAAACTTTGTAGAAATTGTGTTTTTAAAGATTATTATTATATGACTTAACGCGCTTAGTTATAGTGGTTATTGTCATGCATATATTGAAGGTTTGTCTTGACATTTATAATGTTGTTGAGTGATATTTATCTTGTTATATAAAAATTTGATATTAAAAGTGGATTTAATATTTGGATGTATTTTTTATTAAACTTAATAGAACTTTTAATATGATTAAAATTAATAAATATAAAATGATTTTAAGTTTCGATAAATAATGAAAGTTTTAATAGCGGGGTATAATTTATAGAATAGTATAGGTTTTAGACTTTTTTATTTTAGTATATTATTATATATAATTATTTTATACATTTTAACCTTTATAATGTGTGAGATTAGGTAACATTTCGACTATACTGTGCGGGCGAGCGAGGATATAATGTTACTTTATACGTGCCATTTAATAGGCTGCTATTCTTTTATACTCTTTTTGCACTTATATTTTCCTTTTTTCACTACTCTGCTTAAATTCCTCTGCAGGCTTCGATGTTATATTCAACCGATGCAAGTCTTTCGCACCTTCATTTACACATGATTAAAGTACACACGCCACTTCTAAAACCACCTTACGACGAGTTTCGTCCTCCCCATCGTCTCAGTTGGTCCTGGGTACTGGGGTGGTGAGCGTGCGGAGCTCACGACAAAGAGAACGTTCGCCGACACCGCTAGTCGATTGAAGTGTCAGATATTAGAGAAGAAGGGAAAAGATGGGGAAGAGAGAGGTTAATTAAGTTTAAGGGAAGATTCGGATAGGGGGCTCAATGTGAGTGTAGAGTGTGGTAAAGACTCGTAGATCTCTGAAAAGCAGGCAGCCACGACTCTAGCTGGGAGGTAAATGTGTCTAATGAAGAAAGACAATGGCCCTTGCGGAATGTGTATGTACGGGTATAAGCTTTGCGCACCTATAGCTAAAAGCGGCACCTTTATAGAGTGTGTGGACGACTGGATTGTTCGGGAAAAAAATGTTACAAAGGATTATGACATCGCTGGTATCAAGGATGGGTACATGGCATGTCAGAGGAATAACAGTGGTTGAGAGAAGGGTGTACGAAGGAAGTGAGGAGGTGAGGGAAGTCTAGATAAGGAACTAGTGGTAGTGGACGAGGTAAATGATGATTGTGCTTTGGCGAGTAAGGTGACTGAATGGCTAAAGAGTGTGATGAAGACAAAGGTGGATTAACGATAGGAATAATAGTGTATGGGTAACAAGTGAAATTCGGGGGGGAAAGTGGGGTTTTCATATGTGCATATGCACAGTGACAATGGACGAGGCAGGAGGAGAGAGACAAGATTTTCGGAATGAGTTGAGATGAGTGCTGGGAAAGTTTTAGGGTAAATGATAAATTTGTCTATTGGGAGATTTAAAGGCAGGAGTGGGTGTTGGAGGAGAGAGGGAGGAGGGTGGAAGAATAATAGGACCATTTGGGTAGGGGAGAGCGAATAGCTTAATGGAGAAGTCTTGTTTATTGTGTGATTGAAAGAAGAGGATGATAGGTGGGGAATACTTGTTTATAAAAAAGTGATAATCATAAGTGTGCGCTGCTTTACATGGTGAATGAGTAGAAGATGCAGTAGAAAGCAGGTACGTTTAAATCTCAACACTTTAAATGAATAGATTCTCATTAGAACGAAATCATCGTGTAAAAATCTCCTTCCCAGAGTTTATAATGTATTTGAAGTCGGCGCCGTAGATTCTAAGAGGGTTAAAAGATTTATACGAGTTTGAAATCACTATTTGGTAGTATGCAAGGTTAAGGGTGGTAGAGAGGGTGTGGGTCGGACGATTATAGGAAAGGCGTGACGAATCTAAGGAAGGGAAAAGAAGACGTGGTGTGGGATTGATAAAGGTGGATACAGAAATTGGAGTAGTATCGGGGTGTGTACCGGGATGTTTAAGTGAAGTATGAGGTTATGGAGGATAGATGGAGGAGAGACGTGAGAGGACGGGATATGGGTCAGATTGAGGTGGAGGTAAGGTTGTGGGCGAGATTATCAAGGACGGCAGATTATGTGTAGTGGAGGTAGGTAATAGGGGTCGAATGTGTGTAGTAAAGGGGGTGCAGCAGAGGAGAAGGGACCGCGAATGTGGAAGGTGGCGAGGGAGAATGAGAATGGTAAGGAAGGTGATTGATTTCTTGGAGAGGGGTATGTGTGTAAGTAATCTTTCTTTAACACAAAGTATCCATAGATATACTACGATTGGTGTAGGCTGAGATTCGGTATCGAAGTGTGAAAAGTATGATTTGTGTTGGTGAAGAAGGGAGATGTTGAAGTATGTGTTGATGTTAAATCAGTGAGGGGTTTAGAATGGGATTATCGACTCATATAGTTTTCTTATGTAAAAACAAGTCAGTGGCGGCTTGGATGAGAAGAGGAGGTATTCGAAAGAAGTAGGTTAAATTAGAGTGAGAGATTAAGTAGCAAAGACATAGATAGATATTGTAAGAGCTGTTGTAGGAAATCGGTTGAATGTGAACGAGTTGATACTGAACAAATCTGGGGGCAAATGAGGAGCATTGTGAGTGTAAAAGAGTAAGGTGGATGTAGGTGATGTAGAGCGAAAAGGAGGTCGCGGTGAACAAGTGAACAAAAGGGAGTCGGCGTCTATTGAATAGTCGCGGCGGTTGTTGAACTAGGGCCACGAGACCTCAGGTGGAGGGAATACTAGACGCGGTTTAGTGGGTGGACAGTAACGACGGCCAAGGTGATGGGAGGGCGAAGATGAAAGACAACACGTTTATGATTGTTACATCAGTGTTAAGAAAGGTGAGTAAATGTGACAGGATTAATTACTCTTCGTAATCAGGAATAGATAAATAGATGTTTGCTGGAATATGGACAATCAATTTAAGTATAAAATATTAGACAAATAGAAGGGTAGGAAGTATGTTAGGGGTTGGGGTTTGATAGGAAGAACTTATAGCTAAGTTCTGTATGGGGACCTGACGCTCATAAGTCGCACGGAGCGTCGGATAGCTGTATGAGTAGAGAGGGGTTGTGTAGGTGGTAAGTATGTTTACGCCTGTAGTAACATATGATTGAATGATGCGGTAGCATCATGGTGGGGGTAGTGAGCAAGGAAAGAATTTAGCTATGATATCAGAGTATGCGCTGGAGATAGGGAACTTGTATTGCGCGGAAGGGTTATTGAGGGACCTGGTTCAACTATGAGCCCTACTATGCAGCTCCTGCCAGGACATACACACTCATTTGAGAGTAGCGAAGGACCTTTGTAAAGTAAAGGTAAAAGAGCATCAAGAGATTGTGCCGTTCAAGTGTCTGGTGACATCGGATATATTGTCCTTACTTTTCCATTTTTATTTATTGATATATATTTATTATTTTATATTATTATTATTATTATTATTATTTAGTGTAGAATATACCTGTCACCACAGCTCAAGTTGCTCCAATTTTAAAATTTTTTCCAGGAATATAGAGCCCCAGGATGGGAAAGTGGCTGCAGTAGTAGTTAGAATTAAATATATTAGTTTTGGGAAGGAGGGGGTGTTAATGATTACCGCAGAATTCGGGAGTAGATGGTTGTTTTGGACTTTATCCCCTGATTTAAGTGGGATGATATATAAATAGGGATATGGATGTAATTGTTAGGATAAATTATAGAGGATATATATGAACTTTTTAAGTTGTGGTATCGAGGAAAAGTGTTATGTGCTAGAATTTAAACGTGAATATGTAGGGTTGAGTAAGGGTTTACGGTAAGGAAATGGGTGGTAATAGACAAGGAGTAGATTATAGGGATGGGAAGTGTAGTGTGTGTGTGTAAGATCAAGAGGTGTCTACACTAAAGATGCTTGTGGAGAGAGTTTTAGGAATGATTGCGTAGGAAAAGGGAAAGTGTTGAAACATTGATGGTGATTATATTTGAGATTTATACATAATAGCATTATAAATGATTAGCAGATGATATGTAAGAGTAGTAATTGTTAGGAGATATAGTATGTTGGTGAGTAAAATGGAGTGATCATATAGGGGTAAATTAGTAAATGTCATCAGGTAGCATTCTTATAGAATTAAGTAGATAATTGTGGAGAGTGTTATAGTAAGATGGTAATAGTGAGTGAGATTGTATTAGTAGGTTCTGAGTAATGACTGAAGGACGGGTGTATACCATTTTAATGTCGCCGTGCTATTATATCTAAATATATTGTTATTGTGGATGTGCAATAATTGCAGGTTACTCATGCATCTGACGTGTTACGGGATGGGAGGGGATTATCTCTCTCTTATCC
>JABUQX010053498.1:0-10000 GCA_015478945.1 Trachelipus rathkii
AAAGTGGTTAACAGCTCCCACATCATTGATTGAATCACTTACAGCTAACTCTATCCTATGGTTCATACAGTGCCAAGGAACAATGTTTGGAAATTGCTGTAATAGCTTTTCTACGACGCCAGATTTTTTCCCTAACATGACACTAGCGCCATCACAGGCAAATGCAACTAAATTCTCTTTTAGGTACTCATGATCAAACCCATGTTTTTTCAAACAACCTAAAAGGGCCTCAAAAATAGAATAAGCAGTTTGATTAGGCAATTCAATCAGGTCTAAGAATAAGACATTTGGTGGAAGATCTTTGCTGGTTTCACATTTTAAATAAACGATCAAAGTAGATTTATCACTCAAGCTTGTAGATTCGTCAATCACAATTGAAATTTTACCTGAAATGCTTTTAATCTGTTGAATAATTCGTATTTTCATCTCATCAGAAATGTGGTTAATGATTTCAGTTGCACTAAATCTAGAGTGTAATCCTACACCAATGTCCACACCATTCAATTTCTGAAGTTCCAAAAGTTCGGAATGGTCAGAAAAAGGCCTATCATTTTTCGCCAAGTAGTAAGCTGATCTAAATATTTTTATGGTAGATTCGAGGTTGGACATGTTCATTTTATCACAAACATTTTCAATAGTTTCCTTATCCGCCTTAGCAGATATGGTCTCAGCTGTCAAGTGGCCTGCTGATTGTTTGTGTAGGAAATTTTTTTTTCTTAAAGAAGTAAGTTGGGCAGACTTATTAGACCCATTGAAAGTGATTGTAAATGCACACCATTCTTTAGAAATTGAAGTACGTTCCTTTTTGAAAGCACCAAGATGAGAAACTTGGCTACATGATGTACAGCCTAATTTACTGGTTTTGCAATCTAACAAGTACATTATCTATATAGTATATATATATATATATATATATATATATATATATATACTATATAATATATATAATATATATATATATATTATATATATATGAGGTATAGTGATATTATATATATATATATATATATATATAATATATATATTATTATTATTATTATTGATTATACATTCACTTTTGTCCCGCTTGAGCGGGGTAGTGGTGCGTACAGCCTCCCTCATTCACACCCCCTCTCATCTCGCCCTCACCCACCTCCTCCACCCCACTCTATCCCTCGCCAACACCCTACCCTCTACCTCCCTCATCCCTCCCTCCTCTAGCATCTCCTTTATTCCATCCATCCACCTCCTTCTTGGTCTCCCCCTTCCTCTCCTTCCTATCCCCTCCGCCTCCCAAACTCTTCTAACCACTCTCTGTTCCTCCATTCTCACTAAATGCCCATACCATCTTAACATTCCCTTCTCCGCTCTTCCCACCAGACCATTCCTCCAATCACACCTCTCCCTCACCACCCTATTTCTAATCCTCTCCCTTCTGCTAACCCCACAAACCGCTCTCAACCCCTTCATCTCAAATACTTCCAACTTTTTCCTGGACCTGGCATTCAACCCCCACGTTTCACACCCATACAACACCGCTGGTACACATATTTTCTCAAACATACTTATCTTAACTTTCTGTGATAGATCCCCCCCTTTCCATATTTCTCTCAGACCACTCAAGGCTCTCATTCCTTCTCCTACTCTATGTTCTTATCTCCTCCTTCATCCTCCGCCTTTACCCAACTGCCATCCCTAAATATCTAAAAATCTTTACTTCTTCCATACTACACCCCTACTCTAACCTCTAACCCCTCCCCCTCCTCACTCTCCTCCTCAAACACAAACACTTTACTCTTACCTGGATTTATTTTAAGCCCCTTTTGTTCCACACATTCTCTCAAACTCCCTCACCAAATACCTCAGCCCTTCCGCGCTCTTCCCGCCCTAGGGCAGTAATCATCGCAAACAGTATCATGTTCACTTCCCTTCTTTATCATTCCCATTCATCCCAATTTCCAACCCCCTCCCCTCCTCACCTTCCTCTCAAACACTCTCCAATAAACAAATTGAAAGCCACGGCGACATTACACACCCCTGCCTCAAACCTCTCACCACCCCATACATCTCACTCTCCCCTCCTAACACTCTCACACACATTCTACTTATTTCTATAAAAAGCCCTTAATAACCTTTCCTAGAATTACCCCACCCCATTTCCTCCAACACCCTCCAACTAATTCACCCTATTCGCTCTATACATATGCTTTCTCTAATCTAAAAAAACACCATACACTTTCCCCTTTCTCTCTATACTTTTCTCCACAAGATCTTTAGTGTAACACTTGATCCACACACCTTCCCTCCTAAATCCTCCTTGCTCTCTCCCCCATTCTCATTCCGTTAAACCTCTTACCTCTCTCAATCAGTATTCTTTCTTCCGTTACACTTTCCCTACCAACTTAAAAGACATATACCTCTATAATTTCCACATTCCATCCTATCCCCTTATCCCCTTATACAGAGGAACAACAACCATCCTCCAACCTGTGGTACCTCACCACTCCTCCAACATATATTAAATAACCTAAACAGCCATTCCTCCACCCCTATACCTCCCTTCTGCAACATTTCCATTCTCACACCATCCAGACCTGCGGACTTTCCTTTTTTTTCCTTTATTCACGGCCCTAATAATTTCCTCCATTTGTATTTCATCCTCCCCCTCCCTCCCCACTTCATTTCCCATCCTCACCTCTTGCATTTCTTCCTCCCCTACCCCACCCACTTCATTCAATAGTCCACTAAAGTACTCCCCCCACCTCTTCCTCACCCTATCCTCTCCTCCTATCCACTCCCCATCTCCTCCCTTAATCCTCTCCCCCAACCCCTCCTTCTTCTTCCTTTTTTTATTAACTTCTTTCCAGAACATCTTACTTCCCGATTCAAAATTTTCCGTCACTTTTCTACACCATTCCCCTTTTGCTCTTCTCTTCGCCCTCTCCACCGCCCTCTTTGCTTCCACTCTAACCCTTCTATATTCCTCCCAGCTATCTTCTCTCCTACTTCCCAACCATTTCACATAAGCCTCCTTTTTCCTTTTCACCACCTCCTTCACCTCCTCACTCCACCATTCACTCCCTTTCCTTCTGCTTGCACCCACCCTTTTTACTCCACATACCCCTTAACTAGCCTCTTCACATACTGCCTCTCTAAATCTCTTCCTCTCCCTCCACCTCCCCAATTCCCGTCCCTCTCACGTTTCTCCACCTGTCCTCCATACCTCTCCTAAACTCCCTCCCACACACTATCTCCTCCAATTTTTCCACCTTTATCACTTCCACTCTCCTCTTTTCTCCCCTTTCCCTAACCATCACCTCTCCTCCCACCCTTATCCTGGCAATCACCAAATAGTGATCCGATATCCCCCTCCCCGCCCCTCTAAATACATTTACATCTAATAATCTACCTCTATCCTTCCCATTTACACACACATAATCTAGTAACGCCTTCCCCCCCGTTATCTCACTCTTCCATGTATACTTATGATTCTCACTTTTTTTGAACCAAGTATTCCCCACTATCATTCTTCTTTCGACACACAACTCTAACAGACTTTCTCCATTAGCATTCCTCTCCCCTACCCAAAAGGTCCTATTATTCTTCCCACACCCTCCCTTCCCACTCCTGCATTCAAATCTCCCAATAGACAAATTTTATCATTTACCCCAAAACTTTCCCAACACTCATTCAGCTCTCCCCAAAATCTTTCTCTCTCCTCCTCCCTCGCTCCATTCACTGGTGCATATGCACATATAAAAACCCACATTTCCCCCCGAATTTCACTTTTACCCACATTATCCTAGAACTCACCTGGTTACACAATCTCACCTTGTCCCACATCTCTTTCCTCATAACTATTTCCACCCCTTCCCTCGCCCTCACTCGCTCCTCGTTCACCCCGAAAAATCAATACCTTGTATTCCTCCAAATTCTCTCCCTCTTTTTCCTTTCACTTAGTTTTGTATCCCTAAGCACATCCAACCTTTTTTCCTTCAAACATCAACCTACTTCCTCTCTTTCAAATCCTCGTTTTAACCCCTCTCACATTCATAACCCCACGCCTATTACCACTCCCTCCCATCTTTCGCCTATTTTCTATATATAACTCAAATCAGGCTGTACGCTTTATGGGACCCCCCACCCTTGGTACTTCCCAACACCTAGGGCTACCACCCCGCTCACCAACCCACAATAACAACAACAAAATACGTTAAAATAATATAAAAACAATAAAAGGTTAAAACCCACACTGTCAATTTATATCTATTCCCCCACCCTCTTCCTCCTCCCCCCCTCCTCCCTTCCCTCCCTTCCCTTATTTTCTTTTCCTTTTTCTTTAAAATTACCCGTTAACTTAATTATCTATTAAAAACCTTTAATTACTTATTTATCTATAAAAATTTATCTATTATTATCTACTCATCTATTTATTTATCTATTTATTTATAAAACTTTATCTATTTATTAAAAACTTTATTAATTACTTAAAACTCCTTAAAATCACTTCCATATACAATATAAATTTCACAATTCCAGTTTTATTTTTTCCTCTCCTTTAGCTCAATTCCAAATAATTTGATGACAAAAAGAACGTTTATATTTATTCCCACCTTCAACACGATTTCTCAAACAATAACTTATGTTTACAACAAACTCCGACAATAAATGACAACAATACTCTTAAACAACAATATTGTTTCTTAATAACGTATCTTAAATATGTATTATGCTTCCAGTACAGCAAGTACGAAACAATTATCACATAAACGTGTTCTAAGTTATATAATGTATATTCAGCACAGCTTTAATAAGCGGAATAATATTCTTAGAAACTTCTAGATGATAAAGAAAAAAAAGGATCTTTAAATTTTTAAACTTCTATACACAGTTAGCACCTTAGGGTCTTTCCTTAGGGTTTATGGATAGTTCTCTTTTGTGTTGTTTTGCATATAAACAACCCTACTTCGGAAATAAAAGCAGTCTCTACGAGCCTCTCTACAACAATTGATTCAAAGATATTTCAATAATTTCACAACTTCCATGGAATTAATATGTTTTGCTGCAGTCCACAGACTATACACTACATTGTTTTAATTACAGTGTCGCACACAATAGATTTTCAAACGAAGATTTCTCAAACTATAACTTATATTTACACATAAACTCCGTCAATAAATGACGTTAATACTTTTTAAATTAACAATATTGTTACTCAATAACGTATCTTAAATATATTATGCTCCCAAAATGGCAAGTACGAAACAATTATCACATAAACTTATTTTAAGTTATATAATGTATTTTCAGCAAAGCTTTATTAAACGAATATTCTTAGAAACTTCTAAATGTTAAAAAAGTTCTTTAAATTTACGAACTTCTATACAAAGTTAAACCTTAGGGTCTTTCCTTATGGTCTATGGATAGTTTTCTTTTGTGTTGTTATGCATATAAACAACCTTACTTCGAAATAAAAAGTTGTTTCTGACGAGCCTCTCTACAACAATTGATTTAAAGACATTTCAATAATTTCACCTCTTCCATGGAATTAATATGTCTTGCTGTAGTCTATAAACTGTATACTACATTCTTTTAATTACAGTGATATCGTACACAATAGATTTTCAAATTCCAAAGTTTATTGCCATAATAAGAAATAGAAATTACACTTCTACTTCTGAAGAATTTTATCTAACATTGTAAAAACTTTTTGAGTTTTAAAACTAATTTAGCGAGAGACTTCTTTAAGCACAACCTCACCGAACGAAGGCTTCGGAATATATATATATATATATATATATATATATATATATATATATATATATATTATATATATATATATATATATATATATATATATATATATATATATATATATAATCTATATATACCTAACCTAACCTAACCTAACCTAACCTAACCTAACCTAACAACCTAACCTAACCTAACCTAACCGTTTCAATATAACATTACCAAAAAACTAAAATAAAAACAAATAAATATTAAAATATAAAAAAGTAAAACAAAAACATTAAATTATAATGTTTATAATTATAATATAATCAACTTCTGACGATAACCATTAACAAAAAACTGAAAATAAGCATTTAAAAAATAATAATGACAGTGAAGCTCCTTTTCTTTTCTTTTCATTTCTTTTCTTATTTTTATAATTTTTTTTCTTAAAGAAGCAAGTTGGGCAGACATATTAGACCCATTGAAATTGATTGTAGATACACACCATTCTTTAGAAATTGAAGTACGTTCCTTTATGAAAGCACTAAGATGAGAAACTTGGCTATATAATATACAACCTAATTTATCGTTTTTGCAATCTAACCAAGGGAAGGCTTCTTTTTTGCATTCCCACATATCCCTAGACCATATAGAAGGCCATTTTGATACATTTTCAACGTCAGGTGTTGTCGAAGATGAAGAACTTACAGCTGTTGCCGGTAAACCACTTTTATCATCTGAATCCTCAGTTAAATGTTCGCCTATATCTTTATTTTGTTGTTTAGTGAAGAACGACAGAAGTGTTATTTGATTTATCTTGGACTATTCCATAACGCATACTGACTCTGAGTAATTGCGTTCACCCTTCAGTTCGCCTGACTATTTATTATTAACAACGGCTACAGAAAACAAAGTAAAGCGTAACGCAAACTAACGAAACGCACAGGCACAATAACAAGATATTAAAGACAGACAGGTCACCACACGAACGCCAAGCGACAGTGTTTCCACTTGAGGGATTTTTATCTCATTTTAGGGCATGATCCAATTTTTGGCTGGGGCTGATCCCAGTTTTCAGCCCAACATAAAAATGGACATAATATTCGGAATTTTCAGCTGATTTTGACTATATTAACACCAAAATGTAGCTTTTTTTGCTCTCTAAAACGTTGTTTTTCGGTGTTTTTCTGTGACTGTAGTCATAACTTCAGAATTTTCAATTTTTCAAAATCCAATTTCTTGACTATTTTCTTATCAACTTTCAGATTTTTTTGCGAAATGACTTCAAACTTGTAATATACATAGATTGGTCCATTACCTACAATAAATACGTGTTACATTTTCGAATTTTTTAGTTTTGTGCTCAGCGTTGTCCAATTTCCAAACCCATTTTTTTTTAATTTGAAAAGTGAAAATTGACATATTTTTTTTCTACCCATCCGATCAAAAAAAATTTTCAAAGGCTTTTTATAGTCGGGCAGATGGCATCTCTTTTTTTCCTTAGATAATTTCTTTGTATATGCAAATAGGTTTGAATTTGTTCTTGGAACAAAATTTTTTCCAAAAACAAAAAGTTTTTGAAATTTTTTTAAAATTTTCTAATTGAGTATACAAAAAAATTATCTAAGTAAAAAAGATGCATCTTGCCCGACTATACAGGCCCTGAAAATTTGATGTTGATCGGATGGGTAGAAGAAAAAATGTCAATTTTTCACTTTTCAAATTAAAAAAAAATGGGTTTGGAAATTGGACAACGCTGAGCACAAAACTAAAAAATTCGAAAATGTAACACGTATTTATTGTAGGTAATGGACCAATCTATGCATATTTCAAGTTTGAAGTTATTTCGCAAAAAAATCTGAAAGTTGAAATGAAAATAGTCAAAAACATGGATTTTAAAAAATTGAAAATTCTGAAGTTATGACTACAGTCACAGAAAACACCGGAAATCAACGTTTTAAGGCGCAAAAAAGCTACATTTTGGTGTTTATATAGTCAAAATCGGCTGATAATTCCGAATTTTATGTCCATTTTTAGGTGGGGTGAAAACTGTGGTCAGCCCCAAGCCAAAAATTGGACATTGCCCTTTAGTGATATTTTGAATACACTGGCCAACAAAGATTTGGCGGCAAAACATTTGAAGGTCATTTTATAGGTAACTTGTTGCCCTGATTCCGATTATGACCTCCGTTTTCCTAGATTGGCTCTAGTTTTTGAGATACAGGGTGGTCACAAAAATACATCAATAACAACAATTTAGTAAGGTATTGAAAATTAAATCAAAAAAAAAAAAAAAAAAAAAAACACGAAATGAGTATATATCAGAATTGTTACATGAGTAAGTACATAAAATGCTAATAAGTCAAAACATTCAATTCAGTACAATGAAATCACAATTAATGCCTTACAAATCGTTGTCTATGTGATTGCCTTCTGTGTGCAGATGTGGACAATCACGTATGAAGGTCCAACAATAGTCTGCCATCATCGTGTAGTATCCCATCTCCTTGGCTATTTTCCTTCCATACCTGATTATCATTGATGGGAACTCTTCCTTGTTCCTCACTATAACATTCTAGATTATCCGGAAACCGATCTAAGTGACTATTGAGGTAGAAGTGAACTTTTAATGCTCATTAGCATTCAAATTTTTTGAAGTCTGACAAGCATTTTCAGTAACGAGTTCTACATAGTTTGGCGAATTTATGTGTTGCCTCAAAAAGTTCTGAAGAACAGACAAAAACTTTTCCCAGGCAGAATGCTTCAATATCAGTCACTTGGAATTTTGAAATTGTTATCCTTGATATGATTTGGCGAATTTGAGGGCCGCTAAAGATTCCAGCTTTGGGTTTCTCCATACTCAACCCTGGAAAAAATCTGCAAATATATTTGAAACATTCACCATCTTTGTCTAGGGCCCTAACAAATTTCTTCCTCAGTCCTAGTTTGATGTGGAGTGGTGGGAAAATAATTTTTCCCCTGTCAACCAGTGGTTCGTTAATGATATTTGATGCCCCTACAGTCATATTTTCCCTAGCAGGCCATACAACGCTTTTTCCAGTGTCTTCTTTAGCTTTACTTATCCACAAGCATATAAAACAAGGGTACTAAGTATATTTCCGCTTTGCTGCCCAAGAAAGATGTTGACCATCTTCAAATCAACGTATATAGACCACTGGTGTTCATTATATCTAGCTTCTATAAAGATCTTTTTCTTATATTTTCATATTCTTTTCAGTTTTGTTGAGTGACCTATTGGAGAATCATGCATAACTATTGCCATTGTACAATAAAACAACACTTCAAGCATACTACGTTTTGAACTATCCATAAACAATCGCCAATCTTCTGATCGGTATTTAGGTAACCCATTTGGAAGTGGAGTCCAGGGGATGTTCCTACAGTATCTAGGTCCTTCGTTCTTCATGAACATATGGAAGGAAGTACTCCTCTTTTGGTCGAAAAAAAAGTTATTCTTACATTCGGCCTTGAGACAGTTTTTTTTCATTTAGTCTAGATGCTAAAAGCTCCAGAATCTTGCTTGGAGAGACTTAACTTTCGTAATACTAAATCATTGATCTCTTTCTGGGAGAACTGTTGCTGAGTAGAAGTACTTTCTTCATATTCCACTACCACTATCTGCAGGTGTGCACACCAAATCCTGGATATCTTCTTCATCCAGACATGGCTAGGTCCTGGGGAGTGTAGTGACACTGGGATGAGGGGGGTCGGGGGAAAAAAAAAAACCCCAAAGATTCGTACGGGGGTGTGGCAATACAGGAGCCTACTGAATGCCTGCGTATTCCAATATTCCGGATACTCGAATTATACGTTTTCTTGTACAGATTAATACACGCGTATTCACATTACACCAATGCAAAATTAACAGTCACTGGTGGTGGATTCTATGGCTCGACGCCACACCATAAGGCACTAAGTTAAAACTTTTTCATTCGTGCCATTTTTCCACCCTGACGTAGATTTCGACACACGTTTTACAAGACCATATGGGGAGCCAAGACTTATCTTGGTCTCCGAGTTTCATTCCAAAGTATGCCAGATATGCTTGCTTCACAAAGTTAGTAATATTTCTTCTTTGGTTCTCCTGGCAATATTCACAACAGATGTAGCAGAATACATTGGAGTTATTCAAACAGGCTCTTCGTGAAGAACTCATAGTGTTCTGAAAATAGAAAAAAATAAAGTATATATAAAGGTAATCCCCTTAAAATGAAATAAAACGATATTACTGTAAAATATGCATTAAAAAAGATATTTGAATAAG